>JAOEHI010000011.1:2344980-2391520 GCA_025447815.1 Percopsis transmontana
CTCAGGCTGCTACTGGTAACGTGAGCATTCAACCAGGGGACGTTGGTTACCAAAAGTTTTAGTTAGTTTTATAATCGCCAGCCTACATGACAATATGTGCCTACTACGTTGCACTGCCTGTGTTACATTCTGTTCTTCAGCAGAGACTGATTCCAGATTTCCAGTTGCACGTGTTTATTAGCAGAGGCTTCTCCAGAGCTTTGTATGGGTGACTTGATATGGTGGTTGTTGCTTTAAGCACTCACTTGCTTTATGTCGATAAACGTTGTTGGCTCTGGTAAAATCAAGCTCAGAGAGTCGCTATTATGCGATGGTGTGTGGATGGTACGTGTTTCCTGGGGTTTGTTAATCTGTTAGTGTGTGTGTGTGTGTGTGTGTGTGTGGTGTAATGATGCACTGGGTAAACGACAGTATTGCTGTGCACAGCGTGCATAATTATTTGGGTTACAAAAAATATATACAGTATAGCCTATATGATTCGACGATAGGCAAGACTTGACCATTCAGATTTGACTACGTAAATTCTTAAATAGGGACACCCCTAAAACTGTATATATATTAGGGGTGGTTGGCTAAAGTTTCTTTTCAAAGTCCTCCCGTGGGTATGGAGATATCTCCATCAGCAGTGGCAGAGATATGCCCATTCACTCCCAGAGTCCCAGCGTAGCATCAAAAGGCTGGGACAGCCGCCTCAGTCACGCCACAGGTGGAGGATGTGCCGTGAAATGGCACCATTGTCGTGTCTCTAAACCATCTGCCACACTTTCCACAGCCCCCTCCGGGCCCACTTGTTGTCGTCTTGGAGCTATAACAATAGAGTGTCATCCAAGGAACCCTGAGAGATTTTAACACCCATTACCGTCACAGTACTGAGGGAATACAGGAATGACGGTCGACGTATGACATTTCACTGGTTATAAGCACAGATGGTGCTTTTTCACTTTTCTAGCAATTCTTCTTTTTATTTGATTTATTTTTTTCTCTGACTGAATAAATGTGTAAGAGCGTACTTAAAAAACAGATTGGTGTTCTTGCTTTTCTCATTTCACTCCTTCCTGGTTCCTAAATTTCTCCAGTGATCTGTTTAAAGGAGCTGTTTGTGTAAACATAAGGGTCCCCATAATATTCCGCTTCGCTGAAATGGAAAAGACATTAATGCTTTATAATATCTCCAAAATGCTGCGGTGTATATATAATTGAAATACATATCCCTGGGGACAATAAAAGACTTCTCAACATAAAAAAAGAACACAACTTCTGATTGAGACTGTTGTCGCCCAAGCTGCTCCGTGTCTGCTTTCTCCCCATGTGGCCTGTGTTTGAAAAGGCCCACAGCAGCGGGAGCCTGCAGTGACTGTGTCAACGGATGTCACGTGACTCCTTTTAACTTTTCCTGCTGCCGTTTTTAGTGGGTCAGAGGGTTAAAGGAACCGTGGTGGCAAGGCATGCTGGGATACACGGGCGGTGAGTCAATATCCCACTGGTGCTCACAGCCCTTGTGGGGTTGATGGTACTTGTTGCCATGGTACGCTGGCAGCTGCTGCTTGGGCACTGCGGGGTAACGGCCCTATGGAGCATTAGTTCTGGTCGGAACTTTCTAGAACATTAACCAGCACCTGCATTTTAATTCTTCATCTGTATTCAAATTCAAGTCCAGTGTGAACTGAGAAGTGCATATGATTAGTATTCGTCTACAAGGGTAACATGGCTTCTGCAGGGCAATTTATTTTTCTCTTCTCTCCCCAACTTCGGGGGTTTTAACATTCCACACTACAAACTCATTGATGTCAGCCTTTCTACGTGACGGACATGGATGAGTCTGGATTTTCAAGCAACACCAGCCAAGGATTACGGATGATGAGCTTTTCACATCACTTTCACCATAAAGGATGAAGTAACGTTTGGAACCAGCACAATCTAACGTCTTTCTGTCTCACAACCTGCTCAGCTTTCCCAAGAATCGGGAAAAATTACTTTGAGGAATAGTGGGAAAGGTGTTGCATTACACAGTGAGAGAGAGAGAGGGCTCTCTGAAGATGTGTCGGTGCAGATTTGTACGTAATGTTGAGGGTTTACATAAAATAAGGTTGATGGGTATATCTAATCTTCATGGCAACCATGTTCTTGTGTCCTCTTATGTTCCCGGTGTTGCTATGGCACGCTCGTCTTCTCGGGGTGAAATTAGCCACGTCTTCCAGTTGTAAGCCCTGCTAACCTGCCAACATTTCATCATTAACTCAACAATGTTCCCTCAGTGCTCAAACTTCTGCCTTAATCCCCCATGACTAGACATAGCAGTTCACAGCACGGTACTATTCAAATGGTCAGACACAACCCAGGCACCTTGGCCCACCATATATACATGCAGACACTACTACAGTGACAATCAAGTGGCAACTAAGAAAGAGTTGTTACAGTTGAAAACCAAATGTTCCATTATTCTAAATAGTTTAAGGTTAAAGGTCATATTGTACAGTCATTACTGTAGCTACTTGGGAAAGTGCAGCAAGCCTGACCCAGGTAGAAACCAGATTAAACTCCCAAGTGAGCCGCAAGTGCTTTGTTTATATTGTGACTTGACTTTACGAAAAAGTAAGAAAAGAGACCTGCATCCTCAACGACGCTATCCAGCTCATTAGGCAAGTGGTTGCAGCTGGCACAGAGACTGTATGAAACACACAAAACCCCTCCGATATTAATGACTCTGTCGTGCTGAAAGCCCCTGATGCTATTTGGTCCCTGAGCACTGAGAACACAACATTATATGCATTCATATAAATATCCCCCCATCTCTGCACAAGACTGGCCGTCCTTGAGTTCCCATGAAAATAATAAGAGGTGGGCCTCCGGTAACTCGATACTGAGATATTGCCTGCTGTGGCGGCGCCGAGAGATGAAATGAAATCAGAACAAGGCGATGACAATGATGCCACTTGTGGTGGAGTTGGAGACTTAAGGATCATTTCCCTCTTCCCTTCAAACCCTCCCCACCCCCTTTTTAGCCACCCTTGACACTCCCTGCAAACAACTTTTTCCAAGTCAGGCAGTTGTAGGCCTATTATCTTCATCTCTGTTAAAATAACGTAAGACATGAGAGGAATTAAATGGTAACTGCTTTGTAAATGGGATCCAGTTGTACCCCTAAAAGGTCGTGTGTAGGCTGGAGGCTTAGAGCCACTTGAGTTTGAAGGATAAAGGGAGGGGGCAGGGGTCCCCAACTGCCTAGCCCCTAATCAGTTCTCAAGACAGGCCAAGAGCCTGTCATCTCTGGGGGGTCTCAGGCGTCCCTTAAGGCACAGATCTGTCACACACCTGCCGCTGTCCTTTAGAGGGGGCCAGGGGCTCGGCTCTTACACTGGATCTGCGCCGATGAGACTAGCTATCAGCCCCTCTTGTGCCACTTCAATAACAACATTGGTGTCAGGTTCCCCTTCAAGAGCACCCTATGCATGGGCGGGGGTTGGGGGGGCAATCAAAGGCCACTCTTCAACATGGGGAGGATTGGCCTGAACTTAACCCCCGCCTGTCCTTCTCCCAAAGCTCTTTAACTAACGACAAACTCAGTGCGCTAGTGTCTAATTTCTCTGCTAGTTTAGCCTTTGTACCATGAGGACGGACGAAGGGATAGCTCAGCCTGTTATCGAGAACCCCGGGGATGGTTTCGAGCAGGACAGACCCAAGAGATCCTCGCTTTCATTACATGCCTGTTTGAAGCTGGCTTTTGTTATCCACCCCCACTCCTTGCTCCGTTCAGTTGTTCTCTGTGTGGAAATTTCCCTCACACGGCAATTAAAGCACAGGAACTGTATAATTATCACTTATTTGAATCAGGAATTTGTTATGGTAATATTAGGCAAGTTGTTCTGAGATAGAGAGTGAAGTGTGCTGCAGTTCACATTAGGCATTGGTGGCAGTTAAAACTGTGTATGGAATGCAATTACTCTTGGATGTTAGATTGTAGTTCATGCCAAAGTCATTAACACCTCACATTACCAATACCAGAGTACCTTGGTCAATCAACAGACCTCTGTTTTGTTAGATCTTGTGAGCCCCAACAACAAAATTCTACATTTGTTTGAAGCCAACAAGACCCACATCATTCGCTCCATTTCCATTTCTTTAAGAATAGAATAAATATACCTGTTTTCTCAGCAAAATGAGAGATGAGTGTGCAGGGTTTCTGTTCAAATATATTGGGATATTGGACTTTCTGCCCGTGGAAACTTTACGCCCAGCATTTAAAGCATAAGCTGGAATTAAAAAAATGACATGATCAACCCAGCCTGGGTATTTGCATTGGACTGCCCTGCCCATTGAACAACCGAGACCTTAGAGCAATGAAACACGTTCCAACCGGCCTCACCACGGACAGCCGGGCTTTCCACCCAGGCAGCGAATGAGTGTTGATGCCTAATGTCCCATGCCATTCTGACTGTGAAAGCCAATTCAAACAGTGTCTTTACATATATTTTATGTTTCATGTTCCTGTCAAATTAAATATTCTCCTATGAATTTATAGCTTATTCATGCCAGGTTTTGCTTCATACTTAATTTATTTGACCTTGTTTTACCTTTTACCCCTCTGCTTTGTTTGGTCATTTACATAAAGTACTGTATACTGTGTGCCAACTTAGTCAGCATAGATAAGCCAAAGAAGTGTAATTGATAAGAAATTATGTGCTTTCTGTGTAATGGGGCAATGACTTTGCACAGATAATTCATCTTTTCTAAGCGTCTAATCCTGTTGTCTGTGGGTCTACTGCCTAAGCCGCAGTTAGTCTCAACTCATGTTATTCTACCATTTCTACCCGTTGAACTGCCACAAATTACAAAAATGTTTATTTCCTACAATTCAACTGGCTTCACGCTCCACTGTGCCTGCATTTATCCACGACCCTGGTGAAAGCTGGGCTTGGGAAGAGATGGTTGGTATGAGTGTGTGCGCACATTGCTGGTCCACAAGAATTTAAAGTCACTATACATTATAAACTAAATTAAATACACTATACATTATATTAAAATGACTATTAGCAATTACAAATTAATGTTATCATAAAAAAGTTCATATGCATCTTTAAACTGAAAAAAACAAAACAACATGTTTCTTATATGCCACCATGCAAAAACAAATTACAACACATGTAAATGCACATACAATAATCCTTAAAAAATAGTAAATAATTATTGTTAATTATTCAATTATAATTCAAGCAAATACCAATGATTTAATAATTATTATTCAATCATTAGTATTTGCTTGAGGCTTTCTTTACTCTTGCACACACACACACACACACACACACACACACACACACACACACAAACACACAAGTATGCTTGCTGAACTATAAGTGCTGCAATAATACTGGAAGAGACATAATTCATAAGTCATTTACTGCCTGTCTCATAACACGAGCAAAGACTCAGAATTTATAACCAAACATTATTCTTACAAGGCTTGTGAAATCAGGCATTAGCTCATGTCATGCATTAATAGTCTCATAGTAAAATTTCACTTTGCCTAATAAGGTGAGGGATGGTGACAGAAGACTCAACATTTAGAGACAGCTTTGTGAGGTGATGGCAGAATGCCTGATTTTAAAACTGGCATTAACTGATTAGCAGGTTGAAAATGGAAACCTCAGCGAGACCATATTACACTGCTTGACTCAGTTATAGTTCTACATCCTGTGCTATAAAGCTGATTAATTGAATTAGATTAGATCATTTTGATGTGCATGGTGGATGGTGGATGTATTTGTACAATCAGTGATATATAAACACATTTATCAGGTAAGAAAAACACTAGCTTTACATTGTGTGTGCGTTCACAACCCATAGGGACATCTGAGATGTTCGCTTATGTGTTAATGAGGCATAGTCTTGATAGGCAGATGTATGTCACAGAAACTTTAATACTTTAGTACTTGTGATGTGTAAATTAAAGAAGCCCTGGACTTTCCTGAATGTCTTCAGATGTAACAATTACATGGTTAAAACTTTGCTAGAATCAGGGCCAAGCGATGAAGGTGAAAGAGAACAACGCTCGCTTAATCTCTTGCCCGTACATTCAAGTCGGTATTTATGTTGGACGGAGAACGAGTGAAGGAAGAGCACAGACAGCTGATGGCATGTGAAGGAAGACATACTGTCCGTCAGATTAAACTTCCATCCGTGAGATAATGATGCAGGGCAAAATAAGATAAACAAAGTGAAAGGAGCCCTGGGCTCCCCCGCATGGATCTCCACTCAGTGGAGGCAGCTTTAGGAAATCCGGCTGTCCTGGAGTGTGTCAAATCACACATGAAGCACCCTGGAGGAGGGAAGCGCTTTCTTTAGTTTTATTCTGTATAAGACACGCTTCTCACATGACCAGATAACATTGCAGTCTCTGTCAGACAGCTGGGCCAAGCTAGGGCCATCCACACCAGCGAACAGGTGGGAGTGGGCCACCTCATTGGAAGCGGCTGAGAACCAATGGTGCGATGGTGGGTATTCTTAATTAGGAGGTCCCATTGGCTGGAGGAAGGCCAGCGGTGTTCATACCTCTGGCTCTCCTCTGGGCTGCCTGTGAGGGCCCATGCCTTTGGTTTACACTTGGGGGGTTCGGAGATGAGACTGGAGGATTGGCAGCCATTTATGATGTTTACCGCCACATGGTTTAGTAAGCTATGTGGAACATTTAGATGAGGGAACCTCCGGGGAACCATTAGCGACCACATATTAGATTTGGGCAAAAGCAATTAATAAGTGTCTGTTGTGTCTACACAGCTGTATAACCTCCCAGCCAGGCTAACATATTCTTCTATTGCATCAGTTCCTCCATAAGGGAATGTTATCCCCATATGGGTGTTGTTTTGCAGGAGACTTTTTACATTTACAGCATTTAACAGATGCTTTTATCCAAAGCGACTTACAATTAGTACATTTTGTCAACAATCACATTGTGCTATTACGTGGAGCAGGTAGGGGTTAGGGATCTTGCTCAAGGATGCTTACAGGTAGGCCCACTCTGGGGCTCGAACCCACGACCTTCTGGCTGGGAGTCCCAACACCCAGACCACTAGACCATCCTGCCCCCTTTTTTACACAGTCCCTACGGGCACAAACACTATTAAGAAATATGGATGTTATGTCAGTTCCAACTAGGATCAAATGAACAGCTGTTGTTTTTTATATGTTTATTTTAATGAAATGACAAGATTACAACCTTTCAACGCTTGGTTTAGTATGAAGGATAACAATGTTTTCCTCCAGAAAACGTGGGATTGGAGGATGAATGCGTTGTTGTGGTGTGACGTGTCTCCCAACTGGCAGTTTCTCATGGCCTCGCCGAGGAACGTCAGTCCATCATCTCTAGCAGGCGGGGAGTTCTCGCTCTCCTCATTGATCCCGCACGAAACAAATGGTCGAGTCAGACGACAGGACAGAATGCTTCTTCCTGCCCCATCCATTAACCCCTATCACGGAGACACCACACTGAAGACGGAATGGGCTGCTGATGCCCCACTGATAGGGGGGGAGAGAGACAGAGTCAGAGAGCGATTATAGGTGTGAGGGATAAAGAAACTCAGGGTGTGGATTAGGAGAGAGAGAAAAAGAGGGATATGAAGGGTAAAGGAGGTGAAGAGAGAGATAGAGCAGATTATGTTACAAAGAGATGGGAGAGAGACACAGAGGTTGAATTCAATAATTGCCATATATCATATTAGAGAAAACTGTTTTTTTGCAGTATTTATCTACTAATTCCCTAAATCTCTTGCTACATTATCGTCACCCGTCAACTATTTGGACTAAATGAACCATGTCTAATTCTAAGTTTCAGTGTCAGATTTTCACTAATCAATTCAAGGGACTTTGGCAGTCACTTTCATTACAGCAAGAATCAATAAACAACAAAAAAGAAACCCACATGCTAAGTGAAACATATTCCTAACCGTATTTATTAGCCATTTAGCCAAGTCAGTTAGTTTTTTAAAGTGTAGCAGGAACAGCAGTAGTAATGGCGCTAGGTTGGGGAGAAGACGGTAAGCCTTAATTAAAGCCAAACCACAGAGTGGGGAGGGGAGGCCCAGTATTCCTCTCTCTGGGGCTGTTGGAGCTGGCTGTATCGGCCCCCCTTTGTAATTAGAACAGACCACCCTAATTAACAGCAATAGGATGTCTGCTGTAATTCAGCCTCCGGCTTTGTCATGCTGGTTCGATGGTGGGCCAGGGAGACCCTGGGTGGGCCTCAGCTACTGCGGTACTCCAGAAGAGCATGAATGAACGTTGGAGGAATTTAACACTTGGGCATACGTTTGAAATAACATTTCAACTAATTCACGACTAAATGCTCATCTCCATATATCTTCAGGTTATGTGTTATATTTTAAATATACTGCGTTGTTTTTCATGTGAAGTTTTAGCAATATGACCTGGTCTCACGAAGACCCTTCTGTGTCTGAGCCAGCCATGGCCAAAGTCCTGGTCATCAACGGTTGAGGGAGATCAAAGGTCAACTAAGGTCATGACCCTCAGACTGCCCTCATTAGCCCACTGCAGGGCTTCAGGGGTTAAAATAACTACCAGCTGTGCAGAGAATCAAACAGTCCCGGGCCACGAGGACGTAGGTGAGGAGGTAACGGTGCAACGGTGTAGCGACTCGAGGAAGGGTTGCGACATGCCGCAGTTAGTCAAGACGTCAGCGCTAACAACAGGTGAGCCGACTGGTTGTTCATTGCGGTTAATATCATCGCTCTCGGAGATCCCCTCCGAATGGGAGGGGCTGTTTATTTCCAGTGTGTGTGTGTGTGTGTGTGTGTGTGTGTGTTTTCCTCAGGAGGTGTGCGCTGACAGGTCCAGACACAGACAATTGATATAAAAGCCTCTCCCGCCACATCATATTTTTTGAGGTGGTGGTGTGGGGGGAGGGGGGGGGGTTGCTTGGGATTTGCTAGCCCTATTGAGAGCACTGGCAATGGGGGCCCAGGCGGTGCGTTTGATGCTGCGTGCGTGCGCCAGGTATGCCCTGAAGGGATGGCTTTACAATGCCAGGGTGCGTTAGGCGGGCACTGGTGGATCAACCAACCTCTGGCCGTCCTTCTTCAAAGCCTCACAACATCACTAAAACCTACTGCCGCGGCTCTCTCTGACCAGAATTCTGATTGGGTGATATTTTTAACCTGTTTGTCCAAAGGTCCTTGGCATATTGAGGAAATAAATTAAACGGTGAGAGGGAAGAAAGATGAGCCGTCTTCAAAACACATTTGTGTCAGGCGGTGTCCAATGTGCTGCAGTAATCTATGGCAGCACTTATATCTGCGACATGGAGGGGCATTCATCACATTTCTCAGGCTGTGGCAGAAGAACGCTGGCAGAAGAATTTCGATGCGACACTTGGTCCATACATCATGGTGGACATTCCTTCACGCAGTGGCAGGACAAAGTCAACCACCACCCAACCCCCCAGCCCACTTCTTCTACAAGTTTAAAGGGAACACCCCTTTATGTTTCTTCCCAGAAACATTGTTGTTTTGCTCCTGAGCTATGAGTGGCTGGCACCCATCTCTACTCATCCCCCTTCTGCTTTACTCCTCCCGTAAACAGTGAGCTGGGGCAGAAATGGGTGTGCTTTATGAAAGAACACAATACGAAGAATCGCAGAATTTATTAGATTTCAGTACTTACAATACATTGTGTTAACACATTTGCAAGTGTGTCAGAGCTGTCAGTGGCAGCTAAACCAGAGTGGAGCAACAAAACACAGCCTATTTTATTTTGAGCCAAATACTACTGTACACATGCACTTGTCTGTGTAAATGGCACAGTGTCGTTTTTAACCAACCTGGGAGCTTTTATCTCAACACAGAATCTTTAAGGTGCTAATTAAAAAAGAGTTGTGTCCTTTATTACTGTTGTTTTCCCTCTAAACCAGTTCTCTCTCTGCCTTCTGCTAGTGACTGTTTTTTTGCCATTAGTCAACATAAAGCTGTCAGCTTTCTACTGAAGAAGCTGAACAGCCTCAACCGCTAAGCTCCTCATTGTTCTCCACTAGCAGGACATGATATATAGTCCATGGGGATGTTTGTGTAGCCATGAGACATGCCTATGAAATGGCATACAGTGCAAATAAGGTGTCAGAGATGGACCTTTGAGTGACATGATTGAGTTCCCATAATGAAGCTATTCATTCTCAATGAATGGCCACATAGGTCTGCCTGTTCTCTTTTTAATGCGAGGAAACCACTAGTAGCATGTAATTGGTCTGGACCTCATCAAGTACGTTCAGCTAAATCCATTAAACCTGGAATGCTATCCATTTGAATAGCATATCATGTTTACTTTGTCGACGTACAATGCGGCCATATTTGTGTCTCAGACCGCTCAAGATATCGTTTATGATTTTCTTTTCAGCCACAGAGGCTAAATGTTGAAATACATGGGTAAAAAATGTTTGCAATATTTCACTGCTTGCACTTTGATTGATACTTTGAATGAAAAATGCAAATTAACATGATCAAATTAGACATCATTTTGTGAGTGAAATTATTAGACTACTGAGAAAACAGGAAAAGAAACTAACAAATCTTGATTCTCTTGAGTGTCTCAAAATGCACTTGTTTCAAATCCAATGCCTCTGTAGTTTTTGGAAATGGCATTGATTTAAATGCTATTATTTCTCAGTACAGAGTGTGCTCCACTGTCATTTGAGATAAAAGGAAATGCCATCTATCTACCTTATCACTTATCAGTAGTAGCTGATGAGTTATGAAACCTATAGGTCATGAAAGAACACAAAACAATAAAGCAGTGGCAGCCAAACCGCAAATGAGCAATTCTTGTACAGCCATGTTTAGACAAGACTTGTATGTGGCTGACAAGAACTTTATTAAGATATTGAGGAATTAAACTGTCAACAGTTTAAAAATCTAATTACTCAATGTCATAAAAAAATTACCTGGTGAAGATTTTAAATAGATAATGGTGTGTATGCCTAGCGCACACAGCAGCGATGACGGGAAAATGTAATTATTCCATCTTTCACAGTATCCAGGTGTTTTATTCTGAATACATTCCACTTGTGTTTGTTTACACCCAGTGCTAATGGAGTTTAACCAAACTGTTTCTACCTGGAAGGAGACGTGTACCAGAGCATATTCAGCTCCCAATAGAACATGCAGCTGGTTTATATTCAGGTCTGTTTAGATGTTGCCTTCCATTGGTGAAATGAATATGTATTGTACATGTCTCAGCCATCTGTGACAAACCTTATGAGACAGTCTTTTTAAACAGTAGTAGCTGAAGGTGCGTAGAATACAAAGTGAAAATGTGATTCGTTCCGTGTTTGAGTTTTTGTGCACGAGTCAGGATGCCGATAATAAATTCCTGACCTTTTTTATTGGTGTATGTGTCAGTCCTGGCCAAGCACCAATCGATTATAATACAAACATTTCTCATTTTGCTCCCATATCACGCACACGCTGCCACAAACAAATCACTTTGTCAGAGACCCAATAAAAACAACAGGGCAATATTATACAAAAGAACGCAAGCCTCACGCAGCAAGGAAACTAGTCATTTATGTGGTGAATATACGTCAACTGGATGAGGTAGATTAGAAAAGTAGGGGACACAGAGGAAAGGAAATGCAGCTTCCTTTCCAGACAGCGAAGACGGGTTGTGATGTGGTGATGTGGAACATGGCCCAGGGCTCATCCCTAGTCTCCGCACGGCTCCCATTATCTCCCATGGGGTACAAAGCAGCCCTGCTAGGGTTAGCATTTCCTGCTTCCTCTTGCGGGCCAGACCCAGGTATGATGTACTTATGTGGCTTCCTAACCCAGCAGGAGTACAAGGAAAGAGGAGAATGCGCTGTTGTGTCGGCCCCTAGATTTAGTGTGCCAGCAGGTGTAGTTAAATAACAGAGCCCGTCTGTGTTTAGAGATACTGTGGAAACAAAGTGCTTGCGATGACAAAAAAAACTATCTGGTCTCCTTCTCAGTTTAAAGCAGCAAGCCCTTGCAACAACCAATGTTGTTCCCTGGGTTACAGTTGCTTATATGCCTAAAATTATAAAGCTGAAAAGCCCCTCATGACAATTTTCTTTGTATTGACAATGTATGGTCTATTTACAAAAATTGCTAACCGACTGACTAACCAAAACCCTATTGTATAATAAGCATAGTGCATAAAGTATCCATCAGAAAACATCACGTTGTCTGTGCGCCTAGAGGGATAAATCAAACTAGCTGGAAGGTCTACCACAAATTGTCATTGTGTGAAGGTTTAGCCTTTATTATTTCAATTATTTCAAAGTTCAGAAGATTCTGTAATTGCAAGGGATCAGAAGAATTGTAAAGTAATATAATGAACACTTTAATTCTCTTCCACTAGCTCCACCTGAACAAATCGTTTCTCTTTTGTTCATATGACAATGCTATCTGTCGGCTGGTTGGCTCCATTCAGTTTGATGCATCTGTTTCATTGAAAAATAAAAAAAAAATAAAAAAAAAACAACTGCACATCTTCCTCCCTGCTGAATTTTTCACAAGTGCTGCCAAGGGAAACTGTCCAGATGTGGATCCGCAGCAGACGACTTCATCACTCTCTCCACTTATCCCTCCAGATGAATCTGCGCCCGTCAAGGCTGTCCTTCGCCTCCCATTTGTTTTTGTCTTCCGCAAAGGGCATCGGGGAAGGGCATCAGAGATGAGCTGAAAACACACACCACAAAGACGTGAAGACAGACAAGAGTCTGAAGAGTCTGAGGGCAGCATGTGTGGTCCAGTTCTATGTGGTGAATCGCGTCTGCCCCTGGGATAATGACAAGACTACACTCGTGCAGCATGACCACATGGGACTGTCACAAAGGAAGTCAATACGGGCAAGCTACCCTGGAGCATTTCTTCGAACCACTCCAAGCCCCTGGTCACATTCTGCCTCAGCATTACATGTGGTCAAAGTTATGGTTCATTATTTCTCTATATAGGATTCAGGATGGGAGGACCAAGTGTAGGGATGCACCAAGATGATGAAGATGATAAGCTAGTTTTACACAGCCTGACCGTCTATGACCGGCTCCACACGTATCTGCATTAAAATGCAACAGAGGATATGGGAATCAGAGATCAGAATGTAATCTCATTCCAGCATTTTTCTTCCATCCAATCCACATGTCTTTCTCAACCCAGGGTTCCTCACTCAGGTTGATTCATCAACACGCTGTCCAATAAAGTCGACACATGTAACTAAACCTCCCTGTGCTTGGAAGTCAGTTATCATGCCATTCCCCCTCTTGCTCTTGGAAACAGTAGAATTACTGTCCTGTTCAATCACCTGAACCAGATGTGTGAAATGGGAAAGTGCAATCATCGGTACTACTCACCCGTAAACTCTGCGACGATGTGTTATATTTCACATTCAGTTTCACAGTCTATTTGCGAGTCGGTGGGTTGGCCTCACTTCATGCTAATACCAATTCACCGATCCCTGTTATAGTCTTGTAAATCTGACAATGACATTTTTCAGATTATTGCGCTCCAATAAATGGACGATTACGCCCCATGTGTTGGTTCACAGCTTAGAAAAGTGGTAGACCTTCTGACACGTATATAAGTTCTTGGGGCCAATAACTATAATGTAACATTCTTGAGTACTTCCTTGATATGTCACTTGGCACATATTACATATTGAACAAGACTACAAAGGCTTGATTCATTGGGGGAGACACAGGGGAGAATAAAATCCAGATTGGACAGAGCCAACCGGGGGGTGGGGTTTAAAGACAGACAGAGATGAAAGACTGTTCCTTTGGCTCAAGTGTCCACAAAGAAGTGCTTTTTGGACAGTTTTTTAAATGATATGCAAGGCAGTGAAAGTCACAGCCACGCCGTATGGTTTTGGTCATGGTCATTAGGGCTGCCTGTCCCTTTGCGTCTGTCTTCTGGTGGAGCATGAAAATAAAAACAACACGTCTCCTTTGACAAGAATGTGGTACTAATCACGGTCCAGAGAGTGGGTGCATGAGTCAGTGTGGCCTTGATTCAGATGCATGAATGGTATGTACCAAATCCTATTTATGAACTATGGATGACGTTTTTTTTAAGTTGTTGCCTCTTTTCATGTAGAAGTGACTACTAAAAAATTGAATTAAACCTTGAACAGGAGGGTGCCACGGCACAATTGTTGCGTTAAATGATCATTATGAGCTGAGTTTGGATTTTACAGTACAGGAGCCCTGCTTTTCCAAGTTTCTGCTCCTCCGGGTTGGGGCGCCTTCGAAAATATGAAGTAGGGAAATATTTGCTGTATTTTGATTATATTTTTTTTTATTTAGCTTCAACAAAAGGTGTTGCTACATTACAAAATAGTCCAACATTGTCCATTGGGGCTTTGAAGAGATTCCCTTTCCATTTGCTGTTGTCCTATAGTTTAAAAGTATTATGCTAGAGAGAGAAAATAACAATGGCGATACATTGGTTCTGATAGTCTATAAGATAAGTTTGTGTTCCATACGGTTCCATTAAAATCTACTGTAGCTCATAGAGTTGATGAGCTCCAATATGGTTCATGTTTGAGTCAAATTATTTGAACAGAGGCTTGGCACCCTTCAGCTTTTCTCCGACTTGCTGCTGATCTAGGCCCAAAACCTTAAAACGACCCCGAGATCCTCATTTTCCCTGAGGAGGACTATGTATGCTACCACGCCTGGAAAGTAAACACGTGTCTATAAGACCCACTGTTGCTGACCCAGGACCCGCAAATTCAGCTGCTAATCAAATTAAATTAAATTGCTGTTATTCTCTCTCTCATTCTGGTGTTTCCTTCATTCTTTGTGTCCTTTGTTGAACTGATGATGTCTCTGTCTTCTTATCAAGATTTAAGCCTCCACTTTTCCTAACCCAATTGTACAAGCAATGAGAGATATCCCAAGGCAATATTGTCATTCTAAGCATTTGGAAATTTGAGGGAAGGCGAAGTGGATATTTAACCGAGGTTTTCTTAATCTCGCTTTGAATCAAACATATTGATAGCACGTCAAATGATTTTAATCACCTATATAATATTTCTTATTTATAAAAGCTATCTTTTATAGCTGCTGAATTAGTTCCCTGTGTATGTAGTTCCATGTATAATCAAATCCAAAACAGTCTTGAATTATGGCGGTCTCACTTGTGCGCAATGCAGAGTGTATTTACTGTTGAGTGAGGCCTAGGTCGAAAGAGCATGTGTAAATCTCATTAGCTGTATATCCAACTGTCTGCGACACGCAATTACTGAATTATAAATGTGAAATTAATCAGAAAAAAGGCCCCGGTGTTTGTGAGAGGGGATTAATCTTATCCTTGTTACGCCAACAGCAAGAGGCATTATTCACGAAACCTCCATCTCTCACTTCCCCCCGTGGAATGAGAAATATAACTTGGAGCCAAGAAAGAGCATTTAGTCTCCGACTCGGTGGACCCGGACAACACAGGGCTGTAATTAGAAGAAATTATCGATATAAACGCGCTGATGAATGCCTGCATGCCAGTGCACAGACTTATAGGAATATGTGTAGGCCTATATGTATTTTATGAGCACAAGTGAATAGATAAATGATAAATCCACGACATGAGTGAGAGACTTTTTTTAAATGATTAAGCTACGGATTAGTGTCTGTTTTTGTAATTGACATGAGTGTACATCACTTGTGGCCCCTTCGCATGAGCTTAAATGTGCACAAACAGGCTCGGGTGAACAGCCATCCAGTTTGAATAATATGACAGACAGTAGTTGGCACCTAGACTATTAACGTAAAGGGGGGCATGGGTGTATAGATACAATGTTTCATCAGAAACATAAAAACTATACAATATTGGGAAGAAGAAAAATAAAAAGTTTGAGGCCAGGAGGGATTTGAAAACAGCCATTCTAAATTGAAACCAACCGTACAGCTCTCAAGAGAAAAAAAGTCTGTGCCACATACAAATCTGCTTGGCGGCAAAGAGGAACAGTTAAGGAATCTTTAACGGGCCACAATCCATTACGGAGAGTCATAAATGTCCTTGGGAATATACACATCACAGAAAAGGAGGATGTGACTGCACTCTCACGAAAACATGTCTTCATTTATATGGCCATAAGCTCAGCTTTTATGAGGCCGGTGGATGAGATTTTGGTAGGTAGGGTTTTATGAAAGCGCTTATGTATTCTTTATGGTAATTTTTACAAATGTTCTATCATGGATTTCTGTCTCCACAGTTACAGAGACAGTGTAGGAGTGTAAAAGCTGTTTAACAGCCTTCAGGTTTTAAGTAGCACTTCTCTCCACTTAAAAGCTTGTCTTGTTTAATTGCCAATTTTTTACTAATAAAAAAAGAACACAAAAACAAAATGTTTAGTTCATACTCTCCAGCACTGGATTTTAAACATATACTGTACAATGAGCTCAATGGGGTCCACATAAGCCATCTTTTTTGCCGTTTGACTCCACTTTTCACGTCAATCCCGGTGACGTATTCAAATGTGAAACAAATGACTCATGCCCCTGCAGGCCTGTGTAAAGCAGGGCCGGGCCGCTTCTCTGATTGGTGGACTTGCCAGGTATGCCAGGTATGTTCCTTGTCTTTAAGCATTGTCAGGACCCCACATGGCCTGGCTGTCTATCTGAAAGTACCGACTGTAGAGCCTTAATTCCTTGCTGCACAACCCAAGCACCCTAAGGCCTTACAGTATATGATGTTTAGGGTTTGAACCTACAACCAACCACTGCCCCTCTCTGGTGTCAACTAACACACACAAACCCTGCCCTAAAGCTCTTGCACTGTATTTATTATTAAAGCCAAACAAATACAGGGCAGAGAGTGATGTAGAAAGGTTTGTACCAGACCTTTTCTTTCATAAAACAAGCAAGAAAATTGGGGGAGGGGGGAAATACAGGTCTCTAAGCCATTCTTCTGGTGCTCATTAAGTTTTCATAATGAATAATGTTTTTTTAATGATGACCTTTGATATGTAGAAAATAAGATGCAGTAAAACCTCAATTTATGCCTTAGTTCCAACTTGCACAACTTTAACTGGGATGGCGACCCCAGTATTGTGAGTGGACTACCGTTTTTATGTGAATTCACTCAGTAAACTGTCAATTACAATTTAGTAATTTAGCAGATGCTTTCATCCAAATTGAATTACACTGCAAAGGTTGGCTGTCAGGTCCACCAAGGCCTTCTCTGCTGGCCTAGAGATAGTCCGAATCTTTTTTTAATAATTTAATCTATATTTTCATTAATGCTAAATATATTATACAAAGTTTGTTCCCTTCAATCTATTAACGTAATTTAATTGCTACTCTCTCCCTCAGTTGCGCTGCTTCCAGTGCAGTCACAAAATATTTTTAGGAGGGTTGTGAAGATTTTGAAATCTTATTAATGACTGTACTTCTAATGTAAATATTTTTTTGTTTCTAATTTTGATTATCTTTAATATATTTTCAGTATTGTTCATACTGTATATTTGATGCTGTTATGTTATTAAAAGATAAGTTTGAGAACCACTGGCTTACAATACTTTTCAGCTTAGAATTGAATACCCAGAACGCTAGACTGTGCCCCCATCCACCACCACTTTCTGAGGTAGCATGACTGCAGACTATTGAGAATGATTTGTGCAGAGCTTCATCAGAAGAGCCATCTGCAGAAGGCATTGGATGGTGCCAATTCAAAGAAGGCGGCAGTACTTAAGGCAAAATCAAGCCTTGGCTTTCAACATATAATTTAAATAAAACAAACACTAAATTGAAATCCTCCCATTGCTGAAAGTAATCTGATTTTACAGTACACGCAAAACTGAGAAATTCCCCAAAAAAGCAGAATTGACCAAACCATGTACAGAAGTAAAAACAACTCACATACTGTGCTATATGTGATTTTACTAACAATTTCCCTTCCCCTGCTGGAGAGCTGTGGTAGTGCATGGCAGCAGTAAACACCTAATTAGGATTTTTACTTGCTGGACCTGGTTTGTCAGCAAAAAGGTCACTGGAGGTCAGACTTATTATCTTCCATCATGAACCAAAACAAATCGTCCTGCTGGTTGGTAAAGAAACCCTTGTGTGCGTATGTGTGTTTGTGTGGTCTGCCGGTAATACTCCCGTCTCTGTACGCAAACTGGCTTCTAGAAAACGTTCTCTGTGCTATGCTAAAACACAAAGACATCTCTCCCTTCAGTGGAGGTGGGGTGTTTCATGAACAGCGGCCCATCTGGAGCAGCGCCACAGGCCGAGACGCCTTAACGGCTGCATGCTCACGCAGGCTTTCAGGGAGAGACAGAGAGAGTGACTCACACGACGAGGGACGATTAGAGAAAGTCACGGAAAAAGAGATAGAAGGGAAAGACGCGCGTGTTGTTTTCTCATTTCTAACTGGAGGCGGCCGGTGCCTTCAATATTATTAGCACGTTGCTTTCCACACATCCGCGGTGAAGTGAACCAATGTTTCCAACGCGGGAAGAGGAATGTCCTCTGAAAATGTCCCCACGTGTAAGGACTTTGTTTCGTTTTACGCACTAACCGGTCCTCATATTTGCCATATTTCTACATGTAAAGGGACATTATCTGTCAAATTCATCCAAATCTGGGCCTTGTTGAGTACGGCTAAAATGGGCCCTAATGGGCTTTCGCTTAATCTCCATAGTCTCCAGCCCTATTCGTAAATGGCTGTCTTGACCATTTGTGTGTGTGTGTGTGAGTGTGTGTGTGTTGTATTAGTGGAAGGTTCTGGTGTCTTCACATTATTGAGCTGCTGATGGCAGAGGAATGATAAGTGGTGGGATGAACTATAGTGTCGATACATTGGGGGGTAAATAGACCCTATTAGCCACCACTAAGCATCCAATTTCACGACTTCAGGCACATAGAGTCCCATTGAAAACTCCATGGTCACTTGGTCTCTCAACAGAATTATTGATAGACACAGAATACTATAGCTACAATACAGATTTAAAAACTTTCAAAGCTGAAAATCTCTTCTTTTTTTCAAAATGCTACTAACAAATGTGTTTGTTATAGTGTGTCATGATTGGATAATATGTCATTATTACACAACACAAATTAAACCAAAATAAACAATGACATTTGAAATCTTAGATGTTTTAGAAAAGATGTCATTGTTTTACATCTAGTCATGATAAGACTAGAATATAATATGAAACAATAAACAAAAAACTACATGAACAAACTAAGAGAAATAAAGGAAATACCACTTTGAAATAAGTTGAAATAAAAACAGATGCTTGAAATTTGTCAGCTATAACGTACCGATAAGCAAGGGATATCTCCCAGAAAGACACAAATCACATTGAAGGATATTAAGCCTGGCTCCTTGATGGTCTTTCTATACAGTCATCCTTGTACTTCAAAGGCCCGGCGTCGTATTTATGCGACAAATCTTAACTCCCGGACATTGAGTGTGATTCACAGCTCTAATTCCTCTCTTTCTCTATTCCAAACACACAAATATTAGAATTATGTAAAAGACGTGGCGTCGTGCAATTGGGTAAGGTTCAATGCATACTGTACTTGTTCCACTGTATCATTGCTAACACAACTCCCATATTGTGATCCTATAGTGTTCTCAGGTCCAAAGCACAGCTGCAAAGACAATCTCACACCTCCTTTTGGCGAGGCGTTTCCTCCGCCATCCCTTGCTCCGTTGTTAAATGGTGAGAAATGCACATTCAATCAGTTCTCTCCTCACTGTGACGCTAACCAGACACACAATAAAATCTGTGTCTTTGTCATTATATGGCCATGCACGAAAAAATCTGTTAATTGGCATTCACTTTAAACCGATCAATTTCCTCCCCTGCTGTTTGCTGGTGCCATGTAAGGGCCATGTTGCTATGGCACCTATCTGAGTTTTTCATTTCAGCCCCCTAATATTTTGCGCTGGTTACCCTCTCTGCGGGTCTGCAGATATAATTTCCTTTTTTTCAAGTCTATTTTATGGTTGGCTTTACTGGGGCCTGCATCACCCTTAGGGGGTGTTCCTTCATAAAGCGCTGGCAGTTCTAGTTGTCAGCTAGCCACCTCTGAAGTCATCGAGCCACCAAAAAAGGAGGCAATGCTTCAAATTTCCGTTGAGTGTCAAGTGGTATGCCTAGGAAATTGTGTTTATGCTAGAGAATTTGTGTCATAATAGCAAGTGCAACATTAAAACATAGCTGGAAATACAATTCTGCATTGATATACTGTCTTAAATCTACCTAAATCTAATTGTATGTATAACACACAATGTTGAATGATTATGGCTTTTATAGACCAGTCTATGACCTGGTCTATGAAATAAGAAAAAAAGGAGCCATTTTGATTTCCTATGCTTCTTTTTCATGCTGTCAGTCCTGTTAGCACCTTTTTAATCATGCAAGGCTTGTTTATACGACAAGTGCTGTAGCCACTGACCTACTGCAAGAAGTTCACATATCTCCACAGGGGAAATGAGTGCTTAAGTCCGTAACCTTAGTACGAGTTTACATTACGGTCTGGTTTAACATGTATTTTGTGTATGGTCGTCTGAACCACACCAATGACACACGAGATGATTTGTTGATGAGAATTAAGCCAAAACGCGAAAACAACAAGGATGTCAAACATCAAGTCAGCGCACATGAAAGGAGGTTGAGGCCTGACACCCCCCCAACATCAGCCATGTCTGAACACCAAGACGAGGAACATCCTTGAATAGTGATGTTATTGCGGTGAAAAAAATGCTAGTTCAATGGATGTGACCAAAACTAACAGATCAAGCTGGGAAGACCGAACATGAGCCAAACACTGCGACTGAGTGCGTCTTAAATATGTATCTTTTTCCTGTTCTATGTGTATTCTGGGCTTGTCTAAATATTTGCAGGTATGCATACAGGGTAGTTGTAGGTGGTACAAACTGTGAGAGGTCACAGGGTCAACAATATCACATCTGCATTTTCATAAAAACCAGACTTGCTGAATAAGGTCATGGAACAATCACGAGACAGTCCGTATGGGAGGAGTTCTTCCTCATCCAGTATACATTATTTCAGCCAAAATTTCAGGTTTGATGGTTTAACCCATGCCAAGGGTTCCCAGAATGTCTGTCGCTCTCATGTGGGAAAACCCAGCCTCTTAAGCGATTTGTTTTCACCTAGAGTCCACTGCGATGTATTCATCAATACGTCAAATTCCCTGGTATTTAAATGCCACTTTAGAGAAGACATTTCAAGAGGTAAACTCTCTATTGAGTTGAACCCAGTCAAATATGGAATATTCACATGAATGTTTAGAGAACCTTCTCTGCGCGCCTGGTTGCGTGGAAATCTAAACATCTCCACATTTCTTCATGACAGTGATCCCAGATGTGGCCTTTGTGCCGTCGTCCAGCCCAGCACTCACTTTAACCCACCCGGGACACTTGCCACTGTTTTGGTCTTGGGAAAGTGCTGTTTATAGGGTTCATGCCAACTGGATCCTGATTTCAAGCCACTGGTTTAGGTTAATTAGCCATGGAGAGCAGTTCCGATGGATCCCAGTGTGACTCACCCCTATTTCAAAACATCAGCCTCCACCAAGTTCCAGTGTTGCCTTGGGGGTTTGGTTTCAATTAGATACCTCAGAAAGGAGCGGCCATCAGTGATGGTGTATGTACAGTGTATGTGTAGATACACAACAGAGGGGGCCTGAGACCACTTACATTTAATTTGACGACTTCTCACTGCAATAGAGATCCACTGTCTTCCAACAGCAGCAATGTTTTGTTCATGGATATATTTCAAAAGGTTTAAAAAGGCATGCTTCTAATTAAAATGTTTTCCAATTTGGATCTAGATTCAAGTTTCATACATGTGTTTGATGGTGCAATCAAGAAAAAACTCGTTGTTTGTTTTGGGGGGTTTCTCTATTTCTAATGGCACTGTTTCTACAAGCTAATTAATCTCAATGTATTGATTATACAAACAAGCCATTATTCATGTTTAAGGGAATACTGAGTATGGGGATGTAAATAACACCCGACACATAACTTCACCAATATGATCCAGAAAAATAACAATGTGCCGTTCATTTATTACTCAGTGTGTATAATTTAATCATACATACTCAGTATGTATTGGCAGTCTTTTAAAAATGTGATTTAAATGCAGCCATACTGAATTAGGTGTTCAACATGATATTTAATGTTCTTTTTTATCAAATTAATTTATCTTAAATGTTTATATATCAGCTTTCCATTGCTAAATGAAGTGAAGCACCGAGGTTTTTCATAACCCTTTAAGAGGTAAATCCAACTTCTCACAATATAACAACATGAAGAAGGGAATACTGCTATTGCATGACACTGACATCCAACGCTGGCACATCTATCCCAAAGCCTTACTCCTAACTGCTTTTTTGGCAGAATGCTTTAAGTGAATCTAGCTGATTCAAAACACGTGAGCGCCATTCAAGTGCAAAGCCCATGCTTCAACTCAGAGTAAAGGTCGTTTTTCATCTAGCCACGTCAAATAAGTCAGTACACCAAGCTAGACATGCAGAGTGAAACACGGAGGGCTGGCATTTCTAACTTATCAAAATCATATCAGGTTTCCCTTGCGTGCACAGGCGGTGGCTTGGTGTTTGGAAAGCTCTTAGTGGAATTGTTATGGACCCAGTGCCCAAACTCCCTGTCTGTTTCTTCAGCCAACAGATTGCAACTGATATCTTTTAACTTCTACTGTCACATTTATTTCTGCTTTCCCTCACCCCTTCTCTCTTTCCCTTTTAACTTTCCCTCTATCTCCATTTACAGTATCTCTTTGTTTTGTCCACATCCTGCCCAATACCCCTCATTTGACTAAATGTGCGTGTTTGGTATTGGTCTACATAATGAGTGCAATGGGCCTGCAAAGCATATAATTTCAATGCCATCCCCCAAGGACATAGTGTAACTTGACAATAGTCAATCAAATTTTACAAAATTCCACAACCACCTAAACTCTGTAACATAACGTGTTAAAAAAGTCTTCCTGGAAAAGATAACTCTTATCCTGTCACTTCAGTGACAGGCTTTTATACAGACAACTTCAGTTCAGGCTTTTATACATGAAAACCTACATGAATACTAGTGCAAGGCTTCTTTTATCATTCAGCATACACTGTGGCAGCATAGAGATTGGTTATATATTGCCTTTTAGCATGCTCAGAATAAAAACTATAAAATATTCAGTCATTGTTGTATCTGCCCCACACAGTATCTGCCACAATCAGTGTAAGTGACAGAGGACGGCAAACGTAAAACAAGAAAAAAAAAGATAAAGCTGCCAATATCACAGAATAGACAGATAGGTAGTATAGATGTAAATGGTGGTTAAAACAAAGCAAGGGATTTGCTGGTTAGGACTGATTAAAGGTACACTCATTGATTGTGGTATAGCACAACACAGTTCTAACCCAGCTCACTGTTTATGTTTGAAAAGTAACACGGAAGTGTGAGTGGGTGTAAGGGGAGGGGTAGAGAACTGTGTAAGCTTATGAGCTCTGTAGGAGGAGGAGGAGGTGAGAGGCATGTCAATCACTCAGCACTTAGTGGGAGAGGCATGCACTCTGGGTTTCAAACCAAAACAACATTTTGGTTTAATTCTGGACACAAATAAAGAATTATACCTTTAAATCATTATTACTGTAGTAAAAACTATGTAAAAACTAAAAAAGATATAAAGTTTTCATACATAACGTAAAAGGGTCTAGTGCATACAGCAAGCACACATCAGATTGAAATCAAGGGGACGTTGCATGCGTTTAAGTTTTTCCCCATACTCCTTCCAGGTCACGTGCAGTGCATTTCACTCAGATATCTTTGCCAGGGTGAAGCAGATGCTTCACACTTGCATCCCCTTCCAAGTGAGAGGATATTAACACGTGCAAAGTGTCCCTTCAACTCCAATACTGCTCCATATTCCTGAATATTCATTTCACACTTTCACAAAGAAATGTGATTGATAATTAGTATTTAATAAAAATATTACTTAAAAAAACATGTCTGAATGCCAGAGCGCATTGAAGAATAGTCAGTAAATACTTGCCTTTATACCGCAACGGTGTTTGATGCCTGAGTCATTCAGCTTGGCATATTTAAATAACAGGCTGCACACTGGAACAATTATGGTAATAATCCGGCATGTTTTAACAGCTGACGATTCAGGGGCAGGTTGAGAGGATGCGGGTTTGGATGAATCATGGAATGACAAGAGAGGCAGGACCTATCTTGCTGCGTTCCACTGTCTCGGCCGACCGCTTAGCAATGACAAAGAACTATTTCTCAGAACGGAAGGCTGCTTGCCAACAATTTATAGCATCCATGCTAGCTGTGCCTTCCAGAGTTGGCAATAAGAGGCTGCAATTAAGCAGTAGGTTTGGTGTCCAACGATGCTTTGACAGCAGCTGTTGAAAGAGGCGATTCCTTCACTTACCACACTTCCCATCAGACCTGGGATTTGAACTAATTACATTGTAGTCAAAAGCTCTGCTGCTATTAGTTAGCCACTGACCTCTCTATAGTGGCGATGCCGAATACCTCCTTCTCCACATGTACCCATGGGAAATGGACCCAAGATGGTCAGCTGTCAGCTCCGTGACCCAAAACATCTGCTGCTAATATGGGTCAGATCTCCCTCAAAAACTCCTGCATGACAACCAAATGAAAAACACAAACAACATGAATCAGCCATGGCCGCATGCTATTTTCTAGCACTTGTATCAACATGATAGGATACCCACCGCGCTGTGAAATATCTGAGCTGAGACACCCATGGGTTCTCCTGGGCTCTTCGTAGACCAGGGTCAAGCAAGGGGAAATCCTGAATCCTACAGTGTATTTACTGTAAAAACAGGAGCCAGTTAGCATGTCTGGAGAATAGCATCATTTGAGACTATCATGCACACTCCAGAAAGCATATTTGATTGAGCTGTGAGGCAGAACTTGCAAAGCTTCTTTGACACCTTAAAAACCTATGAACATTATCATACCCATGTCAAAGTTCTGTGGGTCTTAAATGATAAGGTGGTGAAGTAAAATTCCTGCGCTATGAGAACCTGATAAACTCCTCATGGGAGGGCTGTATCCATCAGAATTTCCATCACTGAAGTGTGAGGGTTTCATTGGGATTGAGACCTGCTGGTCGGCTGCCAAGTCTTACAACCATGAGCACCTTCAGCAGGTCAGTGGAAGTTCAACCCACAGCACTTCTCAATGCTAAACGAAAGGGCTCATCTTCGGAGTGTAGCAATGGCATCTACTCCCATTCTCACAAAACGCACACGCAATTTCAAAAAATGCTAAATGTGATTGCGTATTAGTTCTTACACATGCATACCACAGTGTGTACTGTATTTTGTGTGTTTGTGTTTGCTACAAGCAAGGTCTATGCTCTTTTTTATCTTGTCTCTAGGCAGCCTGAGCCCTCCTGGTATAAGGGGAGAACGGAGAGCAAACATCTGTAGTTGACATGAGCTAGCACTTATTGCTTGTTAGACTGGGTGCTCCAACTCCCAAGAAGAAATGATAAACCTGTCCGTATGTATGCATATTTACGCAAATAAAATCATACCAACTCTTTAAGTCATGGGAGTTTAGATAGATTATCTAAACTCACTTAGAGCACTGGTGACATTTGTTCTCTACTATTCTTCACCCCTCACATGTACAACACGACTTTATAGGGATGTATAACACAGGTCCTCTAATACTGTGGCAGGTCCACCGCTGCTCTGGGCCACTTAACATTTTGTTCGTCTTCTGTGGTGCATGAAGGCCTCTGGACTAGTGCTGTGTTACAATTAATTTTCTGTTTCTTTTGGGACAGGAAATGGTGTAGGAGGCTGTTTGCAGTAACCTTTCCTGTGTGAATTGGCTACTTGTTTCAGGTTGCTCCCCCCCCCAGATGTGGGGAGGTCGATTGCCCCCTAAAATAGGGAAGTTTTATGCAGGTCAACTTTGACCTTTACGTCTCCTTATTTACGTCTGAGAAAATAGCGAAATTATGACACTTAAGACTGTCGCCTACGAGCGTCTGGAGGAGCTTTGTAAAGACTGGGAGCTATTGAGAAGACAGGGCAATCTTTGGCACCCCTCACGCACGTTTAATAATGGAACACACAGGGACACTCACTCTGGCATTTCGCAAGAAATCACATGGTCAGTAGATTATTCATTCTTTCTTTCCATTGCTTTATAATTGCTTGCTTATCCAAAAAGGAAAACACTTTATTAGAAATAGAAATATATGAACAAGGCAAATGTATTTATTTAACATTAACTGTTGCTACAAGAAAAAAAAAGAAAAATTAGACTATGAGATCTTACTTGGTGTGAGCATTATGGTTTTTAATGTTGCATAGAACTTGTCTTCAACACCAAGTAATATGTCTTCCACAGCTCTATAGCTAATGCTAGTGGGCCCCCCAGTGGACAAGTACGAATAAGCAGTGCAGTGCTTATAACTGCAGCGAGTCCCATCACAATATGACACAATGTGTATGGTGTTTCTTTTTTGGAAAGTATATAAGTTCATGGTAAATACACAGTAGTTAAACAATACCTGCTTGAACAAAAGAAATAGTTGCTCAAACAATTGCTGATGTTCGCCTTGTAATAAAACATTTAGTCTTTGGGAGGTTCAAGGTTACATTTGAATGAACCTGAAGAGGAAAAACCATAATCACTTGTAGAGCAACCTCAGCAATTTAAGGCACCGCCTTTGTACATTCCATATCTGTGTCAGCTGATGGATGTTGCCAGTGACCCATCTGTGACTACAACAGCACAATCATCTGTACGGGGCAGGCGAGGGGACAAGCTCACACAATCCTATATAAAAACAGACAAAGCCAACAGCAACCTCTTTGATCAACCTCCTGATGTGTGGTCACAGCGGTTTCTCCGCTCGCTCTTGGCTCAATCAAGCCCCTAAATACAAGCGAGGTTTAACCCCCGAAAACACTACCTGCCCATTGCAGAGGAACTAGTAATGTCTAATCAATGAGCAATCAGATTCGCTCTTATCTATTTGGCCAGGCTGAATAGGGATGTTAATCAATCCCATATCTCAGTAATGGTGTTCCTGTTAATTGCCTGCCTTCGTTTGGCTGTATCCCCTTTCGCCTGTGATCTCTATCTGCAAATGAGGTCAGAAAGGCATGTGGATCCAGTTTCCACTCTGGCCCGACGGAACACTTACGGGGCGGTTGGAAAAAGCGCTGGCCTCGTGGGCCGCTGGCGTCTACAGCTGTCCTGAGATCAAGGCTCCCGTCGTCACTCTGATGCGTTGATGTCACGGCTATGTCAGGCCCTGGTGGTTTTCGTTATGTTCCTTGGTGCAGTCTCCAACAGCCTTCAAATGTATATAAAACAATGCCACCTTTTTCAGTACACATAAGCCACAGTGCTGGGTGTTTTTTTCCCACAATGGATTGACTGTTTCACAGCATTTTCAGTCCACTCACTCTTATCACAAGTCAGTTCCCCCAAGAGAATATTGTGATTTACATATTCAGAGGGCCTGCACGCGTGTGATGCCCATCTCGTTAGTTCTGGTAGCGGTGTGATATCTTGACAGCTCCGGGGCAAGTCGGCTGACCGTCTGAATGACATGCAAATACGAAAAAATCAGTTGGACCGCTGACGCCTATAAATTGCACTCTCAACCATGACTGGCCTGGACCTCACCGCACTGGCCTGCAACGCCCTGCACATGCCCAGTTCAGGGTCTGCTGAGCTAGCATAGACAAAAAAATTGAAAAAACCCATGTGACCAATAAACTATGATGCAAATATGAGGCTATATTGATGCAAATATGAGGCAGATGCAGATCCATGTAGACGAAGAGGTCACCTCGGTCATCGTTTTGTCATTTGAACATGAACCTCCAAGTAGGGCTGGGCCATTAATCGCAAATGTATCGAAACAGACATTTAGAACCTCTCACCTCTCAGTCATGTCAGTTAATTTAATGGTTAGTTAAAAAATATATAAATAAATACTCATAAAAAGTTTTAAATAATCATGATATTATATGTTGCCCAGCCCTACTTCAAA
Source organism: Percopsis transmontana (assembly GCA_025447815.1). Classification (NCBI taxonomy): domain Eukaryota; kingdom Metazoa; phylum Chordata; class Actinopteri; order Percopsiformes; family Percopsidae; genus Percopsis; species Percopsis transmontana. Next base: position 2,373,040 of record JAOEHI010000011.1, read on the forward strand.
GCACAACGACCTCCTTTCTCCAACTGCCATTTCTTTCACATCTCTTGTCATCATGCCCTGCCTCCATAAATACCCCCCCCCCCCAAGTCTTGTCTCCATCATACACCCCTAGGGTCACCTCAAGGGAACAGGAGGTCTAAGAGCATTCCTCCGTGAATACTTTCCCTTTTTTTCACCTTTGCTTTGATTTTTCACGCTCATTATCCCCCCCCCCCCCTCGTGGACAAGGGGTCCCATACCTGAGGGAACAATGGGGGGTTGTGCTGCCCATTGAAGCTAAGCTAAGCTGTGTGTGGGGGGTGGTATTGTCCCCCTATCTTAGACACTGCCACTGCCACAAGAGCAAGGAATGAGACACCATTATCCCCAATTTTCTGCAGACTAAATCAAATTAGCAGAAGGCTGCTCCTGAAAGAAGTCATTCTCCGAAGCGTCTTACCCCCCCCCACGCCGTACCCCTTTGTGATTCACTGTTACCCAGCTGTTGTGCTCCTGTAGTCTAAAGGCGAGAAGACCTTCAACACCCTGATCTCTCCAGCCCGTAATGATGCCCCCGAGGCACCAGGGCTAGGGGCCAGGTGGCGTGATGAAGGGCCTTCCTGGATGGGACAAACCTCTGCTCTGATGACATCACTTTGACACACATCATCTTCTTTGAAGTAATGTGGGAGCTTTGCATCCACGTTCACAGTGCAATCAGGTTTCGTCCTAAAAGATTTCCTGTTGCGTGAGACTACGAGAGCAGGATGTGTCAACTGAATATTTATTTGGAGAATTTCAAAAAAAATTAAATAAATGACAGTAAAATCAGTATTAAAATACGATGATTATTGTAAAATGATAGCTGAGTGAAAGAGATTGAACATTTATAGTCACTGTTTCAAATTAGTCATTAGTTATTAGTATTCATATTACATCAGTTAATACAATACTGCCCCCTAGTGTATATTTTGTGTATTTCATTCATCATTCACAAACATGCACCCAGATGCCAAATATAAATCGATATACAGATATATGTGTATTTTTTCGGAGTGTAAATGTCACAAATCAAGACACACTGAAACAACCTTTAAAAGTACCGTGGACCTCCATGCTCCCATTCTCCTTATTGGTTTTATGCTCACTGTTATGCATGCTCTCTCTCTGGGCCCTAATATATTCCCGCAGCTGGGTTTCTGTGAGCATACTAAATCCTCCGTGTTCCCTGAACGGGTCCATAGTCGGGGTCCGGGGCTTCGGCGTAATCGCGGCCTTAGATTTGACGCAGCACTCTGGATGTGTACACGTCGCTCTCACGAGCATGCGTTTGGGGGCTTGTGGCTCTGCCTCAGCGCCAACCTTCCTAAACGACATCAGTGCGCCAAGGCTGCGAGACCGTGCCTTTCGGGACACCGAGAAGGGATGCCGTTCCCAGTCCCCAGTTCCCCTGGCTCTGCTATGGGATGTGTTCCTCACACAGTGATCTATAGATCTGTTAGTGATCGGGACAATGGTCTTGGTGATTCCGCCAATCACCTCTTGATGTAGTGGAGGTTTCCGAGGTTGGGAGCTCTGTTCAAGGGCTCGGGGTCCGAGCTCTAGCTGGGGAGACGGAGGGGAGCCCCAGTCATCTCGCAGCCAGGCATTGAGCTCCATGTTAACGCTGGCTTCATCCGTGCACCACGCCTTCTGGACAGCGTTGGTCCTGAGGAGGATGGCTTCTGTCGTCAGCTCATGATGAAGGCCCCGCTTCTTTATTCGCTCGCCCGTTGCCCTCTCGCTCTCGCTTAGTGTCACCGGCATGCTAGGAGTCGCGCTGAACTCTTGGCATGGACAGAGCACAGATACAGAAGTTAAGTTAGCAAGAGTTGCCCTTAAGACAAAATGCCCAAGATTTAAGATTTTGAAATAGCCCTTTTCTGAAATAATTAATTTGAATATAAGTTTATAGTCTTGAATTGTGCTCAGTTGTGTTTACGGTTACTGTATATTTTAGTATATAGACCTACTGTATATATTATGCTATTAAAATAAGTTATTCCTAGCTTGCATGTGGGGTCACAAGTTAGGAACAACTCCTTCTGTCAACAGTTTGAGAAGCCCTGTTGTAGACGAACAAAAACACATATTTCCGAGCACATGAGCATAGTGGCGACCCAACACTTACCACGCGCCCAGCCAAATTTGGGGGCAGACAAAGCGCGAAGTTGATAGGATCGCAAAGTCATCTCTGTTTCTCTGCCTTTGCGGTTGGGACTCTTTCGTTTCGGTGAGCCCACTTGAGCTGTGCGTGCTGCCTGAACAAAGGCATAAAGGGATTTTCTAGGCGAAGATTTCTTGTTGCTATGTAAATCTGCCTGGGCCGCTGTAATATCTGGCTGCTTTTCTGCTTCCATGGTGTAGTCCCAACTCACTTTGGAAAACCTGTAGAGCTTCACACTGGTTGTAGTGTTCACCACTATGCTAAGAAAGAGAAATACAGTGTGATGTGTTTTAAACACAGTGATGCCATTGGCAAGTGGATTGTCAAAATGTCTGTTAACAAAATTACTAAAAACAATGATGGTAGACTTTCCTTATTATCACAGTGTTCATTTTACATATTTATCATTTTCTGAAAGTTTGATTTTGTATATTTTTAAAGCAAAAAAGTGTATAATTGCTGTTGTTTACTACCGGTATGTATCATATTTATCGAACAACAACAATATTTAAAGTAAAACCTGGATTACTTCTTTATATGTTCTTTTTGAGACTTACTTGTTGTGATGAACATGCAATGATAGTATAGGGCTTAGCTTGCCCTCTGTGTTGAAGACTTTCAGACAGTCTCCAGACAGGAAATTGAATATTCTCATCTTCCCATCCATGCAGCCAGTGATGACACGAAGGTAGGAGAGCATTACAGTTCGTACCTCCCTGGAGAAGATTCAGCTTTTAACAGCCACAATGGCTAGCTACATGCAGTATATCTTTCATTACTGAACTCTTTTTGGTTGGCTATTACTGTGCCATATAGTATGCAGTACCAAACCAATGTTTAGATACACCTACTGACATGGAATTATGTGGTAACCAAAAAAATTGTTAAACGAATCTAAATGTATTTTATATATTTTTTTGCCTGGATGACAGCTTTGCATACTCTTTGCATTCTCATGACAAAGCCTACAATTATTGTACAATGTTGTACAAAGAAACGCTTAAATGAGTTGATGACTGTTACTGTATATGTGGCGGATACAAACCCAAACCCCTACATTCCCCTAAGTAAACAACATGTTTTGGTGTAATTTAAATAACTAGTCCTGAGCATCCTTGATCTTGGTATCTTACATTGGATGTCTGAAGATCATAAGGCACTTTTTAACGTTGCGGTTGTTACTCCATGTCATGACCTGACCATCAGAGTCCCCTGATAGAAGGTACCATTGGTCAAAGAACAGGCACTTCACTGAGCTCCGGTGGGCATCAATGACCTTGAGAAAAATGCTGTTAAAACTTGCAAACCGTGCTGGACAAATGTACAAATGTACAAATGCAAGTTGATGTACAATTCATTATCATTACACAATTATTCCCTTCTTACTGTGTATCGTGAAGTGTATTTTTCAAGGAAGAACAAGGTGTAGTGTTTACCCTGAGTAGCGATGCACTCTGAATGTCCCAGACTTTGACAAGACCTTGGTCACAGCTACTGTGAACAAGCAATGCGCTGATCTTCACACATCTAACATAGCTGCGGTGCTGGAACTTCAGTTTCTCCAAACACTTCCCTGTCTGCAGATTCCACACTGAAGGTATTTGGAACATTGATCAGGAATATAACAACATTATGGACATTTCTATTTGGCAAATTGCTTACATTCCACTGAGAAAAAAAGCTCACCTTTTACTTTACAGTCTTTGGCCCCGGAAACAAGTTTGTCACCATGGAGGTCAAGGCAGGTGATTGTGCCTGTGTGGCCATATAAATACACCATACATTCCCTTGTCTTCAAATTCCAACACCTGCAGAATAGAAACACAATTCAGAAAATAAATGTTAAATTAAATAAAGAAAAATCAATAAGGCTTCCACATATAAAATATGTTTCACATATGACTTCCACAATCACATTATCTTTTGGGGCATACGAGATATTTTCATATATTCTTTTTTTAAGTAAGAAACTGTTCTTCACTGTATTGTGGCTTCATTACGCAGCCACTAAACACACATACTATACTAAGTAATGCACACTACAGTGTAAAGAGCTACCGTGTGTAGCCCACCTGATGCTGCAGTCGTAGCTGGCACTGACCACCATGTCTCTGTCCTCACAGAGTAGCAGTCCTCGGATGCTGCCGACGTGGCCTGTGATGGGCGGCTTCACCTCCTTTTCAGTAGCCAGATTCAGCAGACGCACCGTGCAGTCCTTGGAGCCGACAGCAACCAGCTTCCCTCCTTTGTAGTCTACTACCCGGTAACGTGCCTCTCTGTTGGTCACAGCCACACGCTTATTTGCCAAGAACTTTCGTATACCTGTATTGAAGGAATGTGTCTTGGTGATGTTGGTGCATGTAAATATATTTAAAGTTGATTTTCCCTTCAGCGATCAAAAAAAGCGTTATCTTATCTTTAGTATGAACATTTCAGAGGCAGATACAAGGCAACAATAAACTATCCTGCCCCCTATGAGGTAATGAAAGGACTAGCGAGGCACCACATTGTCATCTGTAGTACAGCATACTGTTATGCATGCAATATAATATTCTCAGTAGGGGAGCGTGTGGTAAGTTGAGCCTGTGGGGAAGTTGACCTACCGTACACATTTGTTTTTTATTTTACTATATATGTAGGATGCACCCTTCTTTTTATCTGGCTGTGACACAAGGGAGTACTTGGGAGATTTCACAATCATATTTTTGCTTAAAAAAAAGGGAGGTCTGAAAATAAATATTATACATGTTGGTGATTTTACATGTCATCTAATTTGCAAAGGATTTGCTATATATCAATAAATGAGAAAAAAAAAATCAGAAAGGGAACATTCTGAAATATGGGTAGGTAATTCCATGTCGTTTTTCTTTGACAATTTAAGTATAAAACACCCTACTCTCCCTATTAACAATCTTCTAATTAAAGAGTCCATTTAGTAAAACTGAAAAGGTGCTTCATCCGCATCGCCCTCTGGAAATAAACACAATTATGCAAAGTGACCTTTATATCTAGTTAATATCAAAGAAGGCCCAGAGTATTAGCGTAGTAGAACATGAAGACAGAGTCTACATTTAATTTAAACAAGTAACTTCTGTTTCTAATTATATATTAAAATAATGTACTAACTTGTCCAGCAGCATTGTGGTATTATATATGCCACAATAAATATTTCGCTCTTCCATTTGCACTGTTTTGGTTCTAACAGCGGCATAAGCAGAGGCAAATGGCACATCCTGTAAAATCAATAATAGAAAACACATTTTACAACATAATTTTAAAATCTAATTTTAAAATCAGTAATGATTTTCAGATACAAGTGAAAATGACTGTGGTTGCAGGACCAGTGATTTGTTTACCTTTTGGTCATTTGACAGAATATCTCCTTCCTCACTATCTTCAGTGGGTATAAGCACTTGAAGGATTTTGGCATATTTATCATTTATCATTCTGGAACATTGGCTGCTCTGAAACACAGAGACAAATACAGTAAAGATTGTATTATCTATTTTTGAAATTAATAAGGTAAAATAACAACATATGTTAGTATTGTTTAACTGATTAAAAGAATATTTTAGGCATGATTAAATATTTTAATATTTGTTTGCCTTACTTGCAGTCTCATAATTTGTTTCTGCAACACTTTCTTGGTGTGAATGTCCTTCACGGTGTCTTCTGCAAGGTATCGCCAGTGAATAGAAACATTTCTGCAGCTTCTCAATGTGCGCTGATCTAAAAGACCTGATATAGGGAAGACATAATAGGCCTACTATAAGAAAAATACATAAATAAGGCTAGTTCCAGTTGTGCTGCGCAGGTATATATAGTTGTTTAGGATGCAAGATAAAAATTCTCGAATGTGTAAAATGGAACTAAAATAACTGAAAATTTATTAGTTTTTTCTTTTTAACATTTAAACAATATGTCTTCTAATCAGCAGATAAAGTGTGCTTAGGGCACACTGGTTGTTTTAGGGTTGCTAAGGAAGGTTTTCATTGTTCTCATATCCAAGGGTAACACATTCAAGACTGAAAGGGAGATTTAACAAGGACATTCTTGCGTAATTGAGTTACATCCCCATGGTATCATTGACCTAGCTGAGCTGCCTAATGTTGCAGTTTCAAGGACATGTCAATGGGCCCTTCAGATTAAACAAAGAGATAGGGAAAAGTGGGCTACAAAGCTGTTTACCCACTGTAACATTGTGGAGATTGTGGAGTTTTGAACCACTCGTTTGCTTAGAGAGAATTTGTACTTTTATGTGAGAATGCAGGTGTGTGTGTGGAATACATAAGCCATACAGCAACTGTTCATACTATGTAAAATGTCATTAAGCAAAGCACATGCAATTACACACACCAGTGCTGACAACTACTTAGCAACAAATACTGACCTAATATCTTCTTGGCTAGATGAACGGGGAGGCTGCGTATGAAGTCTCTGTACTGACTGACCCCAGACATAGACGTAGAGGATCTAGGTACCACCATCAGAGCGGGATGCTCAAAGTCTGATTCTGTCAGACGTTCTGCAAATAGACATTTGGCTAAACTAGAATACTGGAACTTGAGTTCAAAGAGATCCTATTCAAACACTTAAATCATTTTTATCAACACTCAAAACACTGGTGTGGGCCTAAGGCGAGCCCTTTGTTGCTCACCACTGTTTTAACAGTGTTTCTCTTACTGCGCAGATCTGTGGGTTTAATGACAGAGCTTGTTTGGATGAGAAGTTCCAAGTGAGGATAATCATGTTGGTTGAAAGAATATCTGGAGTCTGGGAGAGACAAGGCATCTTCCCGTGTATCCTCGGTGCCTGGAACAAAGAGATTGGACATATCAGTTGTGGTTTATGGACAGCATTTGACCTGTCAAGTCTGTATGTGTGTTGTTGGAGCGTCCTTGCCATTGAATTGCAGAAATGGGTGTTTTTCTCTAACCAACTGCACACTTATTAGGTTATTGAGCATGCGTAAAAGTTCAATGTCACAAAGGGAGAGTACACCCAAAAGATAATGAGACTTAATCCAGTCATGGCTACATCCGAACCAGTCCAACGTTTCAACCATTTCCACGTCGAGGTTTCCATCATCATGTCCTCGTAACGCAGTAAAAGTGACCATATCTTCAAGTGTTGGCTTCTTAGACCTAGTATACGTAAAGTCTTTTCCGGATGTAACGTGTAATACATTCTGAATATTTTCTAGAACTCGTACATTCTTGCAGCGAGCAAGAAGTCCTAATAGAAATGTACTCTTTGATGAAAATCTTGCTTGGGTCAACCACTTGGTGGAATCCGAGAGTTTCTTGGTAAGGAGACACGATGGGCAGGTTTCACATGTGTTTAAATCTTCGCCCGTCCTTTTACAGAAGAATATATTTTCAAAGGCAAATTGACTACGTTCAACGTGTTTCATTCCGGCTGCGATGTCAATACAGAAATGGTCTCTGCAACAACCTGTTGTTTTTTTTTTTGCTTCGGCTCTGGCTGATAGCCAGCCTGTTGCCATGCATCCGTATCCAAGCGACACCGTTTCCATGTTGCAACTGTAACCAATTAAATAACATCAAACAATCATTAATAATTTCGCCCAGTTAGGCTTATGCAAAAGTAGTAGTGTATAGTCTAAGTTAATAACATTAAAACAATTGTGAAAATATACGTGCGCCGCCCGGGAATCGAACCCGGGTCGCAAGAATGGGAATCTTGCATGATACCACTACACCAGCGGCGCAGATGTAAAGGTTATAACTTTATATGTTTTAAAGTACATCTGTATTTACTAATTTAGAGTATCTAATGTAGTTATTCAAAATCATTCATTTGTTCGATATAACGTGTTACATTTCATATATGAACATTATTTTGGCTAACTGGACGTTATTGGTAGTTATTAGTTATCTAAAATGTACTCAATATGTTGCTTTTATTTTGAAAATAGTGAGATTAACTTCCAGGTTGTGACTGCGGATGTTTCTCCTAGCTCTCCCGGAACTTGCCCGTAAACTCAACAAGAAAGAACATTTAGCGAATGATTTGTTTATTTGTATTCAGACATTTAAAATAACGGATGTAATACAGGTTGTTACCAAAACGTATGATAGAAAATATATATTGAGGGAGGTGTGCATTATTAGTCTCGTCTTCCAGATGGCACATTGCTAGGTAAGAGACTTGCTAATTGACTAGCCAGAAGTTAGCATCATTTAACTAATAATTTTCGTCATCCGTGTTTTTTTTTATTTCACTAGGACAAGGACCCTAAACCCGGTTTGGTTTTGATAAAGTTGACGAGTTGGCAAAGTACTGGAACTAGTTTAGCGGAAATGGCTTAACAGTCTATGTATTTTCCATTGGCACTCCTCAGAGACCGCACTCATGTCAGACAGATGCAATGCAGTCGAGTGGGTTGAGACGACCGAGGAAGTTGTGACGGAGGAATGCCTACCTCGTGGTGACATCTCTGCAGGTATACTAACAAAGCTCTCTACCTCATAACACTTCCATTAGCTGAAATTCTTTATGAAAATCCCTTATCTTTCACCTCCTATTTTCTATCTATATATTTTTTTAATCCTTTCCTTTTTAGATCACCTCTAAGAAAATGTAGAGCTTCTGGGCTTAATTGCTTGATTGAATGCTATGTTATGTACTGCATGTTGCAAAATGTATAACTAACTTGGCCCTAATGACATGCTGCTGTCATTATTCTAACAGAATCTTGTTTGCTTACAATAACTGGTGTTTGACCTATTCAGCTATTGACAAATGTACTTTATTGTAAGTCGCTTTGGATAAAAGCTTCTGCTGAATGCTGTAAATGTCAATGTACTAATAACATGCCAGATGTAACCATGCCCACATTTTACTTATTGTTGACTGCTTTGGTTTCTAAAATGGATTCAATGATGTCTTAGTGATTCCAGTATTGGAATCATCAGAAACTCCAATCCAGAAGTTGCTGGATACGATGGTGCAAGGAGAGGACCCTGAGTTTGATGGCTTTTGTAAGACCTATTCAGCTATTGATAAATGTACTTATTGCATGTATAAGTTGCTTTGGATAAAAGCGTCCGCTAAATGCTGTAAATGTACAACTGTATGCCATATACCATCCTATGTAGGGCTTAACTGTAGCAGAAATCATTCATGCTTTTTTTGTAGTAATCATTTCTCCTTTTATATTTTACAGATTGTGAGGAATGCCGCTCACTCTTCCAAGAACAGAGTAACGTCAACTGTGTGAATGGCCCGTCATTTATTCTAGACTCTCCCACTACAATGGGTGTATCCCAGAGAGCCCTCCTCACTCTGCCCCATGGGCTGATGATAGGCAGGTCTAGTATTCCCACTGCAGGGCTGGGCGTCATAAACCAAGGGCCAACCGTGTCTCCCGGGATGCACTTTGGGCCCTATGAGGGGGAAGTGACGACGAGAGAGAATGCAGTGGCAAGCATCTTCTCCTGGGAGGTAGGCCTTTGACATTGCAATATGAATATAGAATCATTTTTAAATGTATATTCGGGAATACCTTTCTATTACAATTTCTCTTAAAGTTTTCCCCCCCTGTTTTTGTATAGATTTGCAAAGGAAAAGATGAATATGAGTACATTGATGCTGCCAGAGAAACGCACTCGAATTGGATGAGGTAACTTGGTGAAATAGTTGCCTCTGTATCTCTTTATGCTTCAGTCATAGAAAATAAACGAGCCAAGACTGAGAGGTTTTAAAGTCTCCCCTCCTTTCTTCCCTTCCCTTCCTAGATATGTGAACTGTGCCCGTAACGAAGACGAGAAGAATCTTCTGGCAGTTCAGTATAAAGACAGTGTTCTTTTCCATTGCTGTCGCGCCATCGATCCAGGAGATGAGCTGATGGTATGGCCCAGCAGCAACCTCCTCTCTCGTCTCAGTGAAGCCTGGACCCAGATCTGGCTAATGAAGTTCACTCCAACAGGTACACGTTCATTGAACATACACACTTCTGCTCCTACATGTCATACATGTAGGAGCAGAAGGGTTATTTATCAATTATTCATGTATTAATAACAAGGCTATACATACGCATGTAAACTAATTTCCATTAGTATGGATACATAGGGAATTGACGCCTCTATTAAATTTAATGTATAGTAATTTATTTATTTTTTTCTATTATGAATTTGAATTAGTGGTTTTTAATGTCGGCACCCCGAGGGGATTATTTCAACATTTTACGAACTTTTATAGATTTTTTTAGAGCTATACAGTGTATATTTCAATGGTGTTGAAATATGCATATTTTGCAGATTTCTATGCTTTATTTTAGGGTATTCACTTTTACCTCACTTATTTTTGAGGGTCGTTCAAAAACCTTCAAGGCCACTGATTTATGGGAAAGTGTAAGTTCCAGTGAATGTTGATATTATGAATGTGACATGTTGTGTGATATGTTTTTTCTTTTCCGGTATCTTTTAGAGAGTAACAGAACTGTGGTGTCGCAGATCTTCCTCTGCTGTCACTGTCAGCTGTCATTCACAACAGAAGCTTACATGCAGCGGCACACGGAGTGCTTCCACCTGCAACCAAAAGACAACTGTACAACAGCGGGCCTGGAGGCGGTGGAAACCCCATGTCCCTCTCCCATCGCTGAGGCCGAGCACCCCACCACCTCTGTGGTGGTGGTGACCGTGGATCCGCTCGAGTCCAAAACGTGTCCCGAGTGTGGCAAGTCTTTCAAACACGCACATCACCTCAGGAGGCACAGGCTCTGCGTCCACTCCAACAAGCGGCCCTACTGCTGCCCCCAGTGCAGGCGCAGTTTCAGCCAGGCGTCTGGCTTGATCAGACACCAGCTGGTTCACAGGAAACAGTCTCTGGTCAAAAAGGGTAACACAGTATCCAGTCAAAGTGAAACGCTTGATGAGGTGGAGATCTGGCCACCCGTATCAGAAATAAATAACCATGCGATGCATACTGAAGTGAATGAAGTCCAGGAGGTGAATACGAGTGATAAACTGACTGCCACGCAGGATTGCCCTGTAGAGGAAGCTCAGTCAACCCAGGAGGGGGCAGATGAGGCTGTTAATGCCTGCTCGGAGTGTAATAAAAGCTTTATCAATGAAAGCACCCTGCAGGAACATATGTTTACTATCCACAGCCATTTACGCCTACGTCCCTATGTCTGCAGCCTGTGTCGAAAGTGCTTTGGTCAAAAGCATGACCTAGATAGACACCTTGATTGTCACCAAAGGAAAAATACTGATAAAAACTCTGAGGTGTCACCGGTCGATGACCAAAACAAGAGTCCTGCTGCTAACGGTGGTGAGGACCGACATAATGACTTAACTGTCGTCGCTGAACCCGCTCAATCTATCCAAACATCTCTTTCCCAGAGACCCCAGCGACTTGGAGCTAGATCTAAAATTTCTGCCATAACTAAACTAATTGCGCCAAAACGAAGGGCACAAGTCACCAAGAAACCAGAACCCAGCCCGGTAAAGTCTGAAGAGACCTGCGTCGAGGCGGAACCGGCTGATACCGCATCTCTACAGGAAAACTGTGGTACATCTGGACAGTCAGGCAGCTGCAAGCGCTGCAAAGTGACGTGCGAAACCCCAGAGGATTTAAAAACACACAAATGCACCACAGGACAGCATAAGTGCACTCAGTGCGGGGCAACCTTCAGAAAACAAGGCTTCCTGAAAAGACACGAAAGAATGGTACACTTGAATGCCAAGTCTTACATCTGCGAGCGCTGCAGCAGGGCCTTCAGTAAGCTTAGCAACTTGAAACAGCACCAAAAGACTAAAAGGTGTGAGAAGCACCATTGTACATCAGAGCTCTTCCCGTGTTCTTTTTGCCAGTTTTCATTTACTATGAAGAGCTACCTTCTCAAGCACATCCGACGACATCACTCTGCTGAGTATATCGCCCAGAGAGAGTCGGACAACCAAATGGTCCTGTTGGAGGATGAGGTGAGAGGAAAGCCTCAGGTCTGTCCCCACTGTAGCAAGGTCTATGTCGACGAGAATCATTTCAGGAGCCATGTGTGTTTCCAACAGGTGAAGATAGTCTACTTGTGCACCGACTGCGGGAAAGGTTTCCCTTATCACTACGCTCTCAAGCAACACCAGCGCGTTCACACGGGGGAGAAGCCGTACAGCTGCACCCACTGCGAGAAGAGCTTCGCGCATGCCGGCCAGCTGACTGTCCACCTCCGAACGCATACAGGGGAGAAACCGTACCTGTGCACCCACTGTGGCGAGAGCTTCCGGCAGTCGGGGGACCTGAAGCGGCACGAGGCAAAGCACACGGGCGTGAGGCCGCACCACTGTCCCGAGTGTTTTAAGAGCTTTAGTCGACCGCAGAGCCTCAAAGCTCACCAGCTATTGCATATGGGGCAGAGATTGTTTAAATGTACCCAGTGTGGAAAGAGCTTTTCACGAAACTATCATCTCAGGAGGCACCATCAGAAGATGCACTCATAACCGGAGCAGTTACAGGGGATTGGGTGATAGTAGAGTCTAAATAGATGCTTGCGTCAACTGCAATCCAAGTTGTGAAATTGAATTCATGATCTTGCACTTCTCAAGGGCTGCATAAAAGATTCTGTATATAGCCTTTTACTCTTTAAAATTATTTTAAGTTATATTGTTTAAATCGTTAGGTTATATTTGTAAATTAAGATTTGCATAAAAAGGGACATTTAACAGTAAACATGCACTATGCCTCACTTCCTGCAGTGAAGAGACTAGTTTCACAAGCATAAAATCTTTTTTTTTTTAGCATCTTAATTTGTCTCCCAGTGGTTACAATAAAAAACAATTTTGCTCTTACTATTGACCATTTATTCCACAAAACAAACGATGCAAAGCATGTGCCCTGTACAAGCCTTAATGTTATGAAAATACTCAATCATGCCCATTTTTATTTTATTTTATTCATAATCTCAGAACTTTTTGTTTGTACTCATCCAGATCTACTTTTTTACAAGAGCATCTTTATCACTTAGACAGCTTGCATTGCTTTTGTTCTGTTACTCACATTTCAATTATCTTTGCTATATAATAGACATTAAGCAAAATTAATATATATTTCAGTCTGAACTATACAAACATACTTGTATGAGAGTTGACACAAAGACACAAGTTAACTTAAACTGTGCATTGATAGAAACAGGCATAAACCTGGCAGTGTTTTCCAAGTGCTACACGTGTGGTTGTGATGTGCAGCTGCTGGTTTGACACACTAGATTCCTAAACCTATAACTTTGCTGCTGGTAAGGGCTTTTCTGTCCACCCAAGTACAGTTGTGTTTCTTACATCAGTAGTCCTAACTAATACCAGAAAGACAAATCCTTAACAACATCCATTTCTTATTTGTGGCACAGCAGTTGTGGAGGCTTTGTACCTCTGGTCCTTTTTGTAAATTAGTTTTACATTACGAGGGGTTGAAACTGTAGGTCATTTGCCCATTATTGAGCAGGACAGTCATTATTTTAAAAGAATAAAATACACGAAACAGTTGAAAGGTAGGCAGCAGGTGGTTCTGAAGAAGTGACAAGACCCCTACAAAGGTTGGGTTATTTGTACAGTTCAGAAGACACCTCCGACTTGTTTGTTCTTATTCCATTCCATTGAAGCACCAGGATGATGTCTTCTTCAGTGCAATCTCCTTCTAAGCCATATAGACTCATTATATAAATTATACACCGATCCTCATTCTGATTAGTTTATATTATGCTAAATGTTATACACATTAAGAAAAATATATACAAACCAAACTTTGCTTGATAAACCACATACAGTGTCACATCTGTACAAATGCAGAACATTTTCACAAAACGAGGCAACAAAAAAAAGTAAGGAATTTTTTTTGGCAATTAAAAGCAAATGCCTGGTCTCTAATCCACAGGTGTACAAATAAAGGGATTAAATACAGAAATCTGGAAATTAAACCAAACAGCACAGTTCTAATGTAAAGGTGTAAGTGTATTTTGTGTAGATCAAACTGTTCACGTCATGACATTTCTGAAATGTTAACATAAAAACATGGTTAAAAAGGGTTAAGATAAGAGACTGTATGCGGAAATACAAAGCCTGAGGGTACATAAACGTACAGTATGCAACCAGATATCAAGCTGTAAGTTTGAGACAAGAAATACCCTGCGGTTCACTGTAAGTACAATAACACTATCTCCTTTATCTGGTGAATTTCTGTTTTCAGAGAAACATGAAGGAAGGATAAAGGCTTTTATTTTAAATGTTTTATAAAGGATCTGATTTCAGCTCTTCAACCCTACATTCCAGGTCAGCCACCTAAGGAGGAGAGATGGTAAAATATAATTATAGTTTTGTTTGTATTGTCAGAAATATACAGTGTTTCCGATAAAGACTAATTTGTAATCAACACCGTCCGCCACACATTGCGTTTCGTTATATATATTTGTTACAATTTTCAGCGGATAGGAGCCGCCGTAGCGCATTGATTCGCTCAGCTCCTCGCTAACGGACACATTTGTGAATTGCCCCTCCTTTTCGTGCCCACTCTCGTTCCAAATTGATCATCCACGCGAGGAATGATTGTCCTAGCCGCCAAGTAATAGAAAACGAAGACGATTATGGAGGTAGATTTCTATCAAACATATATTTTCCGCTGTTCTCTTCGTGTCGATTCACACGCAAAGATTCTTCTTCATCGACACTATCCAATTCTGCCCGATGTGTGTTCGGCTCACTAGTGCCACTTTTAGAACATGTGGCCTAGAAGCCCAAGAGGCGTAGGAGTTCATTGACAAATAACAAATAAGTACGAGAGATAATGAGAAGTGCGTTGGGCACTGCAGTGCTTTGCTCTAGTCTCTCTCAGGAAGACATTGACTATGTGGACATACAAAGAAATAATGGTCTCGATCGCCTCTATTACCTGCTCTTGAAGCTGGCCCGACTCTTCTTTGAGAATGGAGGCCTCAGCCCCGTCTTGTGCACAACGTTGCGTCTCCTTCTTCAGGTACTCAATCTCCCTGACAAAGGAAGCATGGCTTATTTAGCCCAGCGATCTCCAAAGTGGGAGAAAACAAACTTCTACAAACTATATTTTTTAAATTGATTTAATGTAGTATTGTTTGCATAAATTTTTCAGTGTTGTTTATAGTTGCTAATATTATAAAAAATAGTATAATATTTGACACTATGAAATGAAGCTTCCGACCCACAGAAGTGTGTGCACAAGGTACATTGCAATTTATTAACTATTTCTTTTGGGGGTTTGCGCTCAGAAAGTTGGGGCGCCTTACTTTTGCTGGTATTCCTTGATCAGACGCTTGGCTTTGCTATACTTGCGCTCCAGGGCCTGATACTGGGCCTGTGTCTCCTTCAGGTGCTCGTCTACTGCCTGGCAGAGGCTCTGAGCTTCCATCCAGTAGCCTTCTAGCTTCTCCATGCGCTCCTTGTTTTCCTGCATGGTCTGTTCTAGCTGGGCCTTATCCATGCGCCAGCGCTGCTTCTCCTGATCCGCGTGGTGCAGCTAGGAACATTGAGGCGTCCATTTTAAGATTTCACTAGCATTATTGTCCATGTGAACGCTGCTGAATATTATATGGTGAAAAAGTGTGGGGAAGCATTTGTTCACAAAACACACAAACGCATAAAAGTTGCTACAAAATGGTATAAACTGATTTATTTATAATGCATTATCAGCATTAAGTATTATCGGCATGTCTGTTTAATTTGTTATTTTAGCATGTCATTATGAAATACTTTTTAGAAATTTTTTTATCGCTGTTTAGATTTAATCCCTAGATTATTTTACCATGTTATTTTCTGCCTCTGGGTCAGAGCAAATGCAGCAAATAAGACGTAAAACGATTTACACAAAATCAAAGCTTACATTTGTTTCCACTGAACTATGCAGATATTGTAGGTAGTTTGTTGACTTTTTATTTGACCCAATTTGATTCAATTACCTTTCTTTTCAGCTGTTGGATCTCAGCCTGGGTCACAGCATGCTTTATCTGCAGCTAAGGCACAACACATAGCACAATGTAATGGTAAAGTTAACAGGAGATGTAAACACGAGCTGCGTCCAAGGAGAAAAGCGGTGATTAAAACAAGTGTGTTGCAATTAAAAAGGCTCACCTCCTTATACTTATGGGCCAGCTTCTCAGGGTCAGTCTCGAGGGGCGACATGTCCTCGTTCTCCGCCAGGTCGAACACTTCAATTGCACTGGGATAGGATGGACTGGCTTCTTCATCATCCTCCTCCTCCTCGTCTGTGCCATATTCCCCCGTCTGCAGGGTTGAGCGATTTTAACATGGTTAATTTGTGATTAAAGTCCATTAATTCCAGTAAGTAATGGAAACGAAGAGGCAAGTAACCAAAAATAACATGCAGCGTTTGTAATTAAAAGCTATTTCAAAAGGGGTCGATTAAAACTCACTCACTCCTGTTACAGTATATCAGTATTGATGTGACACTTAATGGACACTAGGTGGTGCAAAGTTCTCAATAGTAATTTAATACCATCATGCACACTAGTGGCTTTCGAAGAACCGCCCACGGTAAACGGTCAATGTGATGTCACTTCCTCATTTTTGTTACAAAGAAACAAGACATAATTATGTCCAGTTTCTAAATATCTCAAAGGCGAGAAGCCAAACATGAGACACAAAGATTAATATTGGAGAGGGCGTCCTAGGACACTGAATTTTATTCATGCAATTTCATCTCAGTTTGAAGTCATCTTATGTTGTGTCTTCTCTGTCTACTAAACTAATGCTGTATAGCAGGATACAATAGTGTATCTCTATGTCAGTGGCCACAACATGACCCATATAGAGAGGGTCATTATCCTGAAGCTGAAAGGGGACATAAGAGCATTTCCACAAAAGTAATGATCTAAAGCGGTTATGGAAGACTTTCTCCCCCGCAAGGATAATCATAAACATGACACTTTGTTGCCTAAATCATTGCGGATTAGGTAGTGTCGTCTAAAAAAAAGTGCCTCGGTGCTAACTTCAAACCTGATTTTCTTCCACACTCACACCTGGTGTTAAAAAGCTTAGCGGTATACTGAACACGGCGACGCTTTTGACAATTACAATTGGGTCATTTAGCAGACACTTTTAAAGCAACTTGCAGCGAGTACAAGTATTAAGGAGCAGGTAGGGGTC
Organism: Percopsis transmontana; assembly: GCA_025447815.1. NCBI lineage: Eukaryota > Metazoa > Chordata > Actinopteri > Percopsiformes > Percopsidae > Percopsis > Percopsis transmontana. Next base: position 2,390,371 of record JAOEHI010000011.1, read on the forward strand.
AGGCATCTTGCTCAAGGATGCTTACAGGGAGATTATTCTGCCCCCTTATCCTGGCCGCTTACCTCCTGTTCGTCCATGTACTGGTTGTAGCGCTGCTCCATCATCTCCCTCTGCCAGCGCTCCTGCTCCAACGTCTGCTGGATCAGCTGGGCCACCTCGCTCTGCTCACCTGGCTTCTCTCTCCCAATGAGGAACCTGAACACAGGCATCCAAGGGCATATTACCTTTCTGTGGCGTTACTATTGTTATTGTCTTGTCTACAGGGTGGTGGGGGGGGGGACACAGCACTAAGCTTTTTAAACGCAGGACGTCTGTTTAGATACCACCTATAACTGAACACTAAATAAAACAGGACTTCTCATTCTTTTACAGAATGAGCCCATGTGGAGCACAGCAGTTTCTTTTATGCACTGTACAATATACGTGTCCTTCTCCAGTACAAAGCCGCTACAGTATTATGAATGCATGCAGTAAAAGGAATGTGCTGATTGGGTGATGACTGAATACGGCGTCCTGTTTGGAGCCAAACAAACGCAGTCTCTATAAGGATGATCTCCTCTACGGGTTCAAAACCAAATCCAGCTTCCCTGGCTTGTCACATTCAACACATTGTGTTGGGCTATACGTTCCCAATCGAAATCCTACAAAGCTCTGTTTAATTAAGACCCCCTGTGGCAGTAAATGCGGAACAAATGTCTTGGCAAGTGATAAAGCAAGGTCAGTTACTAAGCCTGCTGTCTTTCAATTTCCTGAACACTAGCGGGTAATTAAATGTTCACAAACACACTTCCTGGCCCAGTCTATTTGACGGACATTTTTTATGAGTAGGGATAAGATAGTGTTCCATCACTGCTGCAGATCTATAATTTATGAGCTATATTTAAAGAGAACTGATCTTGGCGAAGTTACACAACACCGACAATTAGCCCTATAGCACTGACCGCAAGAACCTGAATTATGAATGAGCCTGGATGACAAAGGACCGCACAGGGAACACTCAACAGCAAACCCCATAAAGCCTAGCTGGAAATATCCTCTTGGCATTTCCAAACCATTCTTAAAGGGTATGTATTTTATGGCTCTAGTGTGAATCTGTATGCTTTCAAATTAAGGTTTAAAGAGATCAGTGTAATCACCATCCTGTCTGAAT
>JAOEHI010000011.1:2391620-2431972 GCA_025447815.1 Percopsis transmontana
ATGCAAATCTTGAGTCAATGGAGATCTGAATGGCACAGGATGTGGTGAAACTCTCAAGTCAACAACATGCAGCCTATAAAGGGAAAACTGTCTATTAACATGAATAGGATATTTCATAGTTGCCTAAAATCTCTCACAAAGAAAACTAACTGCTTGTGATGGTATTAATTGTTCACTAAAAGGAAACGCAAGGTAAAGCAATGGTAAAGCAATAAAAACATTAGTAATTCAACAGTAACACTGCCTCTTACTTGACAGTTCCTGAGGTGTTTCTGAGGACAGAGGCAGCAAAGTTTTGGGTGACGCCCACAAGACTGGTTCCATCCACCTCCACGATCAGATCATTTACCAGGATCCTGGGGAGAAAGTCAAAGGGCCGTATTTAGGGTAATATTGTAGGTCAGTGATTGTATATTTATGTTATCATTTCATCCATATGCCTGCAGCAGGTGTTAAAATTAGCGCGCAAAGCTACTTTCAATGTGTACTGTAGTAAAACATTAAAACCTACTGCAAGATACTCAGCTTACCTCAAGTAGGCAACATATTTACAAAGACTATGAGAAACGCCTCCAAAATCTATTTTAAATGTAAAATAATAGGGACTCGTTAAAACAAATAATTACTCTTTAAACATTTATGTCGTGCTGTAGTAGACCGCTGTCCATTTACTCACTTACTGCCTTTTAATTTACAGCATTTAGCAGAAGCTTTTATCCAAAGCGACTTACAATTAATACATTTGTTGACAGTTGAACTGGTTAACCAGTTTTAACCAGTTAACATTCTCCCAGAATAAGCGCAGCATCATGTAATAAGGTTACTTCACTTCGCTGATCTAACAGAGTAGAAAGAAGGATTTTTTTTTTAAGGGAGGAAAGGAGGATAGAATAAGGATTGTTATAGTGGGATTAGTGCGATGAGGTAAAAAGATCGGTGGCCGAGGTACCGAGATGGATTTTGAAGAGGTGGGTTTTAAGTCTCTTGTGGAAGATCGGTAGTGACTCTGTTGTTCTGACTGCTGCAGGAAGCTTATTCCACCACTGCAGCGCCAGGACAGAGAAGAGTCTGAACTGGGCTGTGCGACTCTTACGCGCAGCTCGTAGCGACGGAGGTGCCAGCCTACCAGCTGTACTTTAATAGCATTTTGACTGCGCAATATTCATTCTGAATGTCTTTATTGACTGGATATTTGGAAGTGGAAGGTTTTCATTATTTGAATTTCATAGAAAATCGGTTCTATTAAGGTGGGTTTTAAAGGTACACTCCCCAGTAGCCCAAATTTCCTCACCAGCTCACTCCAGCTTATGTTTTGAAACACAGTAACTCCAGAAACAAATTGAGGAATGTACCATTAAACAACAACTGAACCCAACTCCTGCTAATGAGATACAAACATGCCCGTTATCGGGACATACCTGCCGTCTCTGTGCGCCGCTCCGCCATCTGTGACGGTTTTAACAAAGATGCCCAGCTTCTCCAGGCCCATGTCGGCCCCTGCCCCCATCCCAATGATGCTGATGCCCAGGCCATCTCCATCTGAAAGGAAAGAGTAGAGAACCATTGGTTAGAAATCCGCAGGCGCCTGGCAAAATCCTGGCATTATTCCTTTTGAATGGGCAGAGTTTACTACATCAGAAAAATTAAGCAACCCCGTCAAAGTATACTAAACTGATTATTGTTGTCTAAACTTTGTGGTACACAATTCTTCTATCATTCCTCACATGTCAGCGATGGGTTACATCTTACAAATGCAAACAGTAGGGGGGCAGGATAGTCTAGCAGTCTAGGCATTGGACTCCCAGCCAGAAGGTTGTGGATTCAAGCCCCAGAGTTGGCCTACCTGTAAGCATCCTTGCGCAAGATGCCTAACCCCTATCTGCTCCATGTAATTGTAAGTCGCTTCAGATAAAAGCATCTGCTAAATGACCAAATTGTAACCGTAGTTGCAGGGAATACTGAGGGCAGAGTGGCTAGGTAGATACTCCTTTATGGAAGGGTGCAGGGCTGTACCTTTCTCCAGCTCCACAGGGAACAGGTCCAGCCTCTCCACCCTCTTCTCCAGCTCATACTCAGCAGAAGCTGCCATGGGATCCACATCTTCATTACGCCTGTCATAGTCCTCATTGGGATAGGTGGCAAACACCTGCACAGAGAACACAGTTGGTTGAGACTGAAAACAGCAGTGCAGTACAAAATTCTGTACAGTTAGTAGAATAAGTCATAAATGAAAGACAGTTCTAAAATAATTAGTGTCAAAGTGGATTCACTGTAACAAGACTCACATATATGCTGATTTATACACCTATATATACTGTTTTAAGAAGACAATACTTTAAATGGACATCCTTGTGTTTTTGACGATAGTACCAAGTAACCATAGTTACAACATTTCTAGATGACAATAACAATAACAAATCTGAGGTTGGTATACTCGAAAGTATACTCAAAATTTTTGTGACTACAGATATATAAGAGGCATCCTGCCTATCAATTAGAAGCTGTTGGGGAAGTGAGCGGGAAGGCAGATACATGGATGATTAGATGACAGTAAGTGAATACGGCTGTAAATGAAGACGTAATGCCATTCCCCATGTATAAACCGTGTCAAATACGATACAGCCTCGACTACTGTCTCATTTCACAGGGTTAATGAGACTAACACGACGTGAGAAAATCAATCGCAACCACAGAGTTGCTCTGGTGAGGATAGAGGCCCTGATTCAGGGCCCAGCTTCCCACATTAACTGTGTCCAACAGCATGACAAGTTTTACATAAGCACCTTCAGCATGCTAATGGAGGCTCTCTCTCGCAGCTGCTGGTCACAGAGCTCACATTCCCTAAAACACACAAACACACACACACACACACACACACAAACACTAGAGATGGCTGAATCTTAAAAGCCTCACTCTTCCAAGGTAATTATGTATGCAAAACCTTACATGCCCCACTCACTTATTGCTGGACTTTCTTTCATGCACACTTTCTTTCATTTCTATACCGTCGACATATTCTCTCACTCTACTACTGTAATATTTTTGCATTTTCATTCCTTTCCAGTTTGTTTCTTTCAAATATCTCCCTATCGGCACTTTAGCGACCATCTGTGTTACACAGTAGCATCTCGTTGCCTCAATGCCACCGTCCAGCCCTGTCGCATGGGCCTGTCTCCGTGGAAACCTCACAGCGATGCGCCTGTCTGCGTAGACGGGGTCTTTGCGTTCAGCCCTCCCATCCCCGGAGAGATTTACACTGTATCATTGTATTTTCATGCATCATTGAACACTGTATAAGCCTCTACTGCTACATTTAAGCTTTCCTCACCCACACTGAATAAAGGGGTTTAAAATGTTACGGCCTTGAGCCAAACTACCCCCCACCCCCACTGTTCATTCACATTCTTTCACATTTCACATGGAGTAACAGTTACCACAATTTCAAGCACAAAAGCAGCTAGAGGAATCATTTCAGAATGTAATACATAATAAACATCATGTACTGTTTTGCCTATATCCAACTCATTTCCATAAAAATATAAAGCAGTAATAACTGGAATATGCAAAGCGCTGCATGTGCTCCGCTGTGCAAACAACTGCAATTGACCAAAAAGTGAACTGACCAACACTGCAGATGTGTCTGTGTGGCACTGAGGTCCAATGGCCTCTGATTTAGGCTACCTTTGTATTTAGAGGGATTATCAGAATGTGGATTACAGCACAAAATACATGTCTGCTGTCATCCTACAGTGCACGGCCACCAAGTAAAACAACAACAGGGCGCTACATGCTAGTGTTTCCTCTGGCAGCACTTCCCCTCCTTGAGTTCAAAGACCAAGAGGACACAGCTGGTGGTGGTTCGCTGGCCTCTTTTACACCCACGCTCGGTCGGTACAGTAGCTTTAAACACAGCACCAGAAATATAAGACAACTGGGTGTGTATTGTGACCTGCAGCCTGGAGCGGGATCTGCAATGGGGATGTAGGCCACACTCACTGACACAGCGGGCGCGGGCACTCTTTCACTTCCCATGGAAGATTTTTAACCTCCTGACACGGGATCCGGCATACCGTGCCCCCTGCGAGCCTAACGCGGCATGGGTTGGATAGGAACTTGGATAGATGCGACCATCAAGACAAGACAAGACAGAAGACAAACACTGGGATTAAGGCTTTGGGGGGGGGGGGGGGGGCTGCTCCAGTTGTGGCAGATAGTAGGTCACACTAGCTAACAGATGGTCAGGAAACACCCTTCCTCCTCCCTCCACTGCCAGCCGGGCGGGATGTCCTACAAAGCTCTCTGGGCAGCTAGCTAGCTACAGTAGCTCCCCGTGCTATAAGCTTGTGTTTTGTGTCTATAAAGAATACCCACTTTGGACTGGGAAAAGCTATCAAACCAACCCGTAAATAACAAGCGCCATTTTAACAGTGCAGCTGGCGTGACTGGGAGACGGATAAATGACAGGGTAGGTCCAGAGGCCGCTGCCTTCCTTAATTTTGGCTCCGCCACCATGTCTCTCTGGCTAGGATGTGGTTGGCTAACACTGGGAGGGCAGTGTGGTAACTAGCTAGCTGCTACAGCTGTTTTACCCCGCCTCCCCCTACCAAGCCAGTCAGCTGCCAGGCCCTTTTCCTCGACTATCCAAAAACAGGTCTAGTTGTAGTAGATGTGTGGGGGTGGAGCTGTTTTTCACAACAGAAATAGTGAGTTTCCTCACTGTCTGCCTGCATGACACTGAGCATTTTTCATCGCTTTTATTGTCAAAACTGTTCGTTTCATTGTGTCAGATATAAGTTCTTTTAACTTGTCTTTTGTTTTTACATTTGCTTTATATTTGCTTTGACACTTACCTAATTTATATAAGTAAAGTGAGCACTATAAATGGGAAATATTTTCTGCCACTATTTGGCTGCTGAGATATCATCCAGCACACTGCTGGCTGAAACACCATCAGATGGTTATGCATAGAAGCACTCAAAGACGTGTTATTTTTCACACCCACAAATGCGTTACAGAGCAACCCCAGCCCAACCACCCATCATCCCATACAGAAAGAAAATATACATACAAAATGTATTTACATTATATTGTAAATATGTTTGCCCAGCAGCAAAAATAAATTGCCAATATGGAGAGAAATTAAAGGTTGGTCCAGACACCAGTTGATGTAAAATTAGGGTGAAGCCCCGGGCTACCATTTCCTTGTGGCATTCTATTCTAGCCGATGAGAATACATATGGTGGCTTTCGCCATAGTAATAGTCGCATAGCGTCGGAGCTCGTCTATTTTGGCAGGCCTAGCTTAGTCAGGAGTCATTTTAGCTTAGCGCTGCTGACCCTGGGGACAGGGAACCCAAGATAATAAGTCTTCACAATAGTTTTGCGGAAGCTGTAAGCTTCAAGGAACATGGCAAGACAAATCAGAACACTAGGTGTGTCCACATCCACGTCTCCTTCACCCCCCTGACCCCCCCCGATCATGATGATGGCAGCTTAGATAACAAAAAAACTGCTTGATCAGACATCATGAGTAATACGTTATGTAACATGGCTTGTCGCAGTAACCTGAGTGAGTGGGCGCGCCACAAAATGTTTCTACCCACCCCTGCAGGACAGAGAAGAGGAGCAATGTGACCTTGTCGGTAATCTGTCTGGTCTCGTACCCCTCCTCCACGTGGATAAAGTAGGAAATGTGGCCGGCCCATACAGTCAAAATAATAGGCAGTTTCAGGACACCTTGGCATGCAGTGATTCATTACCCCTGCCTCGGTAGTCCCTCATTTGCTGACCCCAGCTATAAACATGACCCGCCCTGCGTACGGGTGTAGCATTCTCCATTTTAAAACTACGAAGTACTGTAGTAGTATCTTAAGATTGTTATTCACTCTCCCCAATACACTGGTGTGGTTGGTCTGTAATTAATAGCCTATTATTGAGTAAAACATACTGTAATCGTCTACATCGCAGGTGTTCTGTAACAGGGCTAACTGTGTTGTTGTGTTTCAAGAGTTGCGTAGGTGTCAGAAGCCCACTAGCAAACCTGACCCACCCGTGGCCGAGCATGAGGGAGAAAGCACGACGAGGCTGCCAGGTGAAGTTGAAGCCTGGTGATTTTTACTGCCGCTATAAAAAACTTCTGGATAAGCACATGCTGCAAATCCAGCAGAGTTTTTTACAGGCTATTGTTGAGGAAACTCTATTAACCAACTAAATAATGCACTGTTAAAAATGCTAATGCGCCACAAACCTTAAGGGCATTTTAAATGCCGTATACTGATGTAAAAGCAGTCATATAAACTAAAACCAAGACAAACAAACAAACAAACATGACATGAGGGGCCACTTCCTTTGTTGAACAAGCAGGCTGCCCCAAATTGGAGGGGGGGGGGGGTTCGTACGTGACGACTACAGCTGCTATTTTTACAAACAGTAGGAGACTGGTGAGAAAGAGAGGAGAGAGAGGAGAGGAGAGAAAAAAAAGAGGGAGTGAGAAGAAGGGTGTTAGAAGGAACGAATACAAAGCCAGTAGTGTGAACTGCCAGTTTGAGAGGAGAAGGCGGGCAGACGGAAGGGGGCGGGCTCCCTGAGTGTGAAAGGGGCACAAAGACAAATACATTTGCCACAGACTTCTAACCGCCATCACCACAAGACTCACTTCAGTGCGTCTCCAGAGATGAATTGTTAAGAGAGGAAAAATGTGCACTATAAATGGCCCGGCACTGCCACTTCCTGTTTGTGAGAGAAAGCGAGTGACACAGTGACACTGGTTAAAGAGCTGGCTGCTGTACAGTAGCCAGCTGTAGCCAGGAACTCTCAGCCGCTGTAATGGCTTTGCTGCTTCAGAGAATGCCAGTGATGTGGTGTCTCAGTGCCCACTTTGGATGGCTGAGCGCCCCCTTGGCTGGGACCTCGGGGGCAGAGAGAGGACTAGTGAAACTGAGCCGCAGTGAATGTGATTCTCTTGTCCGCATCACTACACCAACAGACACAGAGAGACACTTTATATCAACCCTACCTCCCTTCCCTTCTCCCTCATGTCACTGGCCCATGAAGGAATACTACTACCATCATGTTCTCCAACTCCCCCCCCATCTTATTTTTGCTTACCGTATGTGTGTGTCTGTCTCTCTCTCTCATCAACTATCAACAGTCTAATTTGTCATTTGACAATGCACATTGCCTAGCAGCCTATAAGCGTTCCATTGACCGTTAATTGTCCTGGGCAGAATATCCACTTCTCACAATAGCAAAGCAGCAGCTATCCGTGTATCTCTGTTCTTCCCCCTAACAATTATTTACAGACAGGCAGCTCGCACTGGCTGCATGCGAGATAAGTATCTACACCGCAGCTCTTTCAGGGCCGTGTCAGCTGCACAGTGGGCATGCAGACACATCCGTTAGCAACCAGCTTCTACCACGGAGGGAGGGCGCTGGGCAATGGGAAGAGTTGAAAGCAGGGAAACAATCGAAACATAGCCGTAGCGAAATTCTTCAAATCAGCAAAATCACGGACTAAGTTGAATAAAAAGAGCTGATTCGGGCATTGGTTATGAGCACGCCATGGGGTTATTTCAATTGAAATAATCATAGTCTTGTACACACAAATGTGAATGTGGATGTACTAAATACTACAACTGAAGTGAAACCTCTTTCTCTTTTCTTAAATAGGTCAGAAGTGATCAACACCCAGTACCTACATAGACAGTACATAGTATTGGATAGCATATTACTAGTCTAGGTGCCATATTCTTATTGTAAATATATATGAATTCGTGTTTTAGCTGATGTTCATATCCAGAGCAACCTAGAGTGGGTTTGCAGGTGGTGGGTGGGTGTCTTGCTCATGGACACTTCAACAGGGCACTTTGGAAAGCCTCTCCTACCACGGGGCCACGCTGCCCTTTCCTCACCTTTATCGGCTCTGTGCTGAAGCGGATCTTGCGGGAGGGGGGCGGCTCCTCCTCCGTCGGCAGTCCAGTGATCTCCACACAGCTGGACTCTGGCTCGTAGCGGTCATCCTCCTCCTCCTCCTCCTCCTCTTCCTCCTCCTCCTCGTCCACCTGGCTTCCTTCAAAGTCGTCCCCCACGGCGCTGTAGGCACTGATATCCACAGACTCGCGCCCCGAAGGCTCCTCTCCAACAGTCCTCACCTCCCCCTCCTCCGCCTCCCCCCGCTGCTTTGAGCTTCCCTCCCACCTGCCCACCTCGCCGCCCGCCTCCTTCGAAGCGTTTTCACGCTCCTTCTGAGCGCCGGCGTTCCCGTTCTCCAAGGTTCCTTGGACGTCACCTTGCGCCGGTAAGCCGCCTGGCTCCTTGGCCTCTGATCTCTCCCCAACTTTGGCCTCTACACCTGCGTCTGAGACTGTCTTTTCTCTCTGCCCTTTTGGTTCTACCACAGTACAGAATAGTTCACCCTGCTCCCCGCCCTGGCCACCGTTCGTACTATCGCGTGGGGGGGTTACCTTCACCCTGGCGGGGCCTCTGGGAGGCCCGTCTGGGTGGTCTTCCTCCTGGTGGCCCACCGGCAAAGCCCTCACCCTCTTGTTAATGATTTTGGAGTTCAGCACGCCCACCTTGGCACTGACCCCGCGGGAGGGCAGCGGCGGAGTGGACGAGAGGCGGTGGAGGTTGTTCCGGAGTTCCGCCGCACGCTCGAACACAGCGCTGAGCTGGCTGACCGTGGGAGACACAGCCTCGCTGGTGTCCAGGCTGTCCAGGGACTCCGTGCTGCCGTTGAAGCGGGACACATCCAGCCGGCCTTCCTGAAAGCCAGGGGCCTTGTCTGTCTTCAGGAGCACCCTGGTGGTGGCCAGTTTCTCCTGCTGCCTTTCCTGTTGCTGCTCAAAGATCCGACGCGTTTCCTGCAGTTTGGAGTAGCTGGGAGACGAGGCCCGCTGGTGCCCATTCTCGGCTTTAGGGTCGAACTTGCTGACTCGCTCGGACACCGTGGATCCTAGTTTCAAGAGCGCGCTGTGGTCCACGTTCTCGTTCAAGCTACCGGCTCTGGGGAGCGAGAGGCGCACCGATTTGTCGGCGTTGTTTGCGTTGTCCTCCCCCTCAGCATCCGCGGGGGATGTGGTCTGCATCTGCTGAAACATGTTTTTAATACGGTGCACGTTAGAGCCGTACCTGCGCCCCCGCGGGCCCTCCTGCACATCTCCATTCGCAGCATTGTCTTTGACTGGCTTCAAGGCCTGCATCCCCGCCTCGTACGCGTTTCTGTGCGGGGATGGGCTCCTGAGCGTGGAGCCAGAGCCGGTGCTCTTCGATGTAGATTCGGTCTTCATCATGGTCAGTCAAGCGTCGCAGCGGATGCTCAGCAACAGCATGTCGCCTTCCTCGTTCCCCGGTGGCTGTGCAAATCGGTTATCCACCAAACGTCGATCCTAGCGAAGTGGAGCCCTATCTAGCGGAGCAGATGTGGAGAAACAAAACAACAGATCGTCTTTAGGCCGCTTGCATTCAAAGCAAATCTAATTCAATGCAATGGAGAAAGTAAGCACGATGCATCTGTCATTAGCTCGCTTGCAATTACAATGCAAACCTAACACCCCAACTGATAAATAATACTTTGTCAAAAAAAACGTACAGAAAACTGGAGCGGTAAGTAATGACCCACAGATCTACTGGCGACAGACTGCTTGCGTTTAATCCCTTTTTACAGGCAGCATCATTTTGATCTCTTCATTCTGTGAACTGCAGATTTCTGGTCCTCCTCGCGGCAGTCTGCTGCTGCATGCAAGAGTGCCGCGCTTGGTCATAGTGCTAGTCGCTCCTCTTGGATTATTACCGTTTATTACTGAGCTCTCATTAATAATTAAAATAATGACAATTACTTAAGGTACGCAATTGTAAATAAATAATAATAACAACCATTTCATATATTATATTTGACTATGACTTTTTGAAAACGTTGGTTCTGGGGTAGTTCCGGAACTGTACATTTTTAATTATTCGTTTAAGAGCATAACAAGATAGCCCTCCACTAGATACATCATAAACAGGCTGTAGCTGATATTTGGACTGGATGATCATTTCCTTACCTCACCGTCACTGATTTCTCAGCAACATTTGAAAAGCGGGCGAGGATTCAGGCGTCTGCAACTATGATACAAGAATAGCACTAGGACCCAATAAACTCTTGACACGTCAAACCTCTGTGATTTGACCATTACTGAGCTTTTTCTGAGCATCTTGGATATTCGTCGAACCTTCGATTCCTATGGAATTTTATCCTGGCCGAATTGCCTACTAATAAGCAAATACCATTTTAATATTCCTACATAATATTCCCCAAAATATTTACATTTATCAGAACGAAGGAAGATGCATCCCATAAAATAAGTGGAGAGTTCTAGGTGTCAGCAATACCCGAGTGCAATGATGCCATCTAGCTTTTAAACTGTGCTGTTGGTGTAAAAGACCCAAAAATTGCGGTGCCTGTTAAAAGAAATGTCCAAAAGATATAATGAAGCAAAGCAAGGTTAAGAGAGTAAAATTAATTTACCTTCCATTTTTATTCATTTGAATGTTAATAAGGTCCAATTTATCTTTACCTAATTATCACATAAAGAATGAAGGGCATTGCTAAAACAGCATGTCTGTTTAGAAACTCAGCCCTGGATAAACAGTTTAAACTATTTACCAGGTTCTTATTTGCAAGCATTGTATATATTTATTAACTGATAAATTGACTGCGCACACACACACAGACAAACACACACACTATACAGTAGTGCTGTAGTAAGTGAGCGAAACAAAAATAGCATTGAAGTATTTGTGGCAAACACGAAAGCCATCTCCGATTGGCCCTGTCAATCACAGGGAAAAACAAGATGGCTGGCCAATGGTGTCTGGTATTCTTTTCAGCAGGCAAGTTTATTCCACAATTTACTTTACTTATGACAACGCTGATTAGGTCTAGCTTTGCTTTAGTTAATAAAACAGAATTATTTATGGTTTGACCTTTAACTGTCAAAAGGAATTGCAGATCCGCACAACCTCACAACTTTTATGTACAGTAGTGTTATTTATATTTCACCATTTGGATTATACGTATTTCAGATCATTCAGCTTACTCCTTGTGGATGTGTTCCATTTCTACATAGTTTGTGCGGCCAGTCTTTTGGGGGCCAATGCAGAGCTCAAGTTTTCCGTTCCTGTGGGAAAGCTATTTACATTTGAGCTGATGAGAGAAACTTTCCAAAATGACTTTGAACCTTTATCAAAGCTCTATGGTAAGTAGATCACATCATCACATTATCTCATTGCACATACAACATGTGAATGTGAATGTGGATATAAAACACTTATATCAAACAATAACAATGTATCTCTTGTGTGATTTTGAAATGTTGAAAAGCTGGCCGCTTTTATGACGACCCCGTGGTATTTAAGTGCAACCTACAGAACTTTCCAGACCTCCCAGAGTGGCTCCGCTTTATCCAAAGACACCCCTATGATAATGGTTTTCTCTATGGCACGCCAACATCCCCAGGCAAAAGTATCATTGAGGTACCTTTAAGAATGCAAATATTTACTCTGAAACAACTGCTGTTTCATAGTAAGCATATAGCACACATAATAATTACAATAACAATAACACATTTTCAACCTTTGCCTTAACAGATTAATGCCATCAACAAAAGAAGCTATGATACAACTAAACAGAAAATCATAATTAATGCCATTCCAGGTATGCATTGGTTTTGAAGGGGTTTTATACTTTATGCACATGTTCAATATGCCATTTTTATAAAGAAGAACTGTAGAAATTGTGACACACCTAACATCACTTTTATCTCACATGGTCCAACAGAAAAGACACTGCCCTATCAGGCTGAGTTCTTCATCAAGCTCAGAGAGATTGAGAAGGTGCTGCCCTCTTCTGTTCAGGATGAGATCAAGCAGGACCTGCAGAATTTGTGGAAGACCGAGGCCTTGGAAATTGTCAATATTACAAATGCCCTTGACCGCGGTGGCAGGGTTCCGCTCCCTCTTGCAGGACACTATGAAGGGTAAACATAATATTTTGACAGTTTTGCAGCATGACCTCGCAAAAGTCATCATCAGAATCTGTCCAAAACATGTTGGTTTGACCTCCACGGACATGTCAAATTGCCTACTGCACCTTTACCCACTGATGAAAGCAATCCTAATTTGATTTCTGTCAGCGTGTACGTAAAGGTGGGCTCAGGACAGTACTTCTCAGGCTGTCTGTTGAGGGTGCTGACTCCAGAGCATCAGAAACAGTGCCAGACAGGGGCCAAGGTCAAGGTCCCTGGGGGCTGCAACTTCTGTAGCATTCCCAGCAACTGCATCACCTGGTGTAGGACAGAGCTGGTGAGTTTAAACAGCTTTGAAGGGTTCAGTTAGTGCTACATTTACTATGAACGAAAACGTATCACACTGCACACTATTTTTCTAAACAAGCATCTTGCGCTCGGCACTCTCCTACTGAATTCATCATTTCTTTTAAGAGGCTTGGACCTCTAAGGAAGCAGTTCACAGTTTAAAACTACACTCCTCAGTTTGTGTCCGGGATTAGCCTTGTGGTTGAAACCAGTATTAAACAAATTTTGTTGAAATTTCTCTCTACTCCTCCTGGTGTCCTAGGGTCACACATTGTCTACCCCTCCCCCTACAACCAGCTGTGTCAACTATGTTATACAATAGGAACATTTACAGCATTTAGCAGATGCTTTTATCCAAAGTGACTTACAATTACATGGTGCTATTACATTGAGCAGGTAGGGGTTAGGTACCTTGCTCAAGGATGCTTACAGGTAAGCTGACTCTGGGGCTTGAACCTATGACCTTACGGCTGGGAGTCCAACACCTAGACCACTAAACTATCCTGTCCCCTAGGAACCCCTAGGAACAGTGAGCTGGGGAGGACAATTGGGGTTCTGGGGGATATATAACACGGTCAAGAAGTGTACCTTTAATCTTATCAAATACTCTACAGTAATTTGGGGAGAATTATTTAATTGCTGCCATAAGGAATCTCACACATACTACACATACTAATGAACACCTTCCTGTTTCCACACTATAGTTTGATTTGTCTAAACCTGCGCCTGTTCCACCTGCCCCAACCATGGGCCCCGGGATTCTGGAGTCTGGGGGGGACTTCAACCCTCCCGAGTCGCCCCCTAGCAGGAACTTTTTCCCAGACTACATAGTGACTGTGATAGTGCCCCTGATCCTGGCGATCATCCTGTGTGTGCTGCTGTCCTATATTATGTGCTGCAGGCGAGAGGGCGTGTACGTCATTATCAATGGTGTTTGATTCAACTTGAGAAGCCATCGCTAATTCCAAACTTTACAATGGTGACATTTTTGTTTTGTTCCTCGTAGGCAAAAAAGAAACGCGATGACACCTGAGTAAGTATACGGGCACGTTGTTGTTGCCGCTTATTGTTGCCGCTTATTGTTGTTGTTGTTATTTACAACATTATTGTTGATTACAATAATGTGTATCATATCGCATTGTGTCTTTATACACTTTATACACTTATACTTCTTTGTGTCCACAGACCTTATGACCTCCTTGCCTGTCTCGTCCTGCACTTGCTTAATGTTTCTTTTCCTAAATCTTTAGTGGAGCAAATATCAGACATTTCCACGGTCAGGGATGTAAATGTTTATTTCGACATTGAGATACTGTATGTCTGTCGATATGTCTATAAGATAATATCTGATTCGTGGTGTATTCCGTATAGCTGATGTCTTGTACAATTTCAGTTAGTTGGATTCTTGTGCACATGATTTCCAGCAGCCAGCAATGAGAAAACCAGGATTCTGAGAGAAAGCTGTCCCCAGTTGTGTGTCTGAACAGTCCCACCACCAATAAGTTATGTGCCTATTTTATGCAGCATCCAGCTGTACCACCACCACACCATTCACGGCAACGGTGATGAGCTGAGGATCATGGCCAGAGGACGTGGCGTGCCTCCACCCCTCTCCACACTGCCCATGTTTAACTTCCGAACTGGGGAGAGCATCATCCTGGCCCAGCAGTAAGCTGTAGTAATAGTAATAGTATTACCTATTTATCTTATCATTTTCATAATGAAAATTGTCATATTATCTAGCACATTTGTGTGCTATACCACCACTTAGGGGTTGTGACAACTAGTGAATTGTTTGTTGTTTTGTTTTTCATGGAAAGCATAACATGTTTAACATGTCTTCAATTTCTTTTAATAGTGACACCGACACTGAAACGCTGATCAGGTAAACCCAGCCAGGGAGTTTAGTTTTTTTTACCATTACTTTATGCACTCTGGACAGGAATGTCATTTGAGCATGAATTATTTTTCTTTTACAGGAAATGAGAACACTTATGGGCACACCTATTGAATGCTGAGAACACCTATTGAATGCTGAATTGTATTTGCATTTGTGGTTATGAGTTTACATTGAGAGTATAGTTGGAGATTGTTTTTCTTTCAACTGCTATTAAATATATACAAATTTTGTTTTTTTGACTCGCTGCAACTGACTACAATGTACAGTTACAGTATGTGTTTTGATATATGTGCCTTATAGCATACTTGTTTTTTAAGAGTAAAATCGTGCTATTTATTTTATATGGTAAATACACTGCCCATGCATCTGTATCTGTGAGACTTTCAAGTTATTTCAACATCGCTGAATATAGCGTTGTCAATTAATGTCCACAAGAGGTCACTATTGTATCTCCACTGAATGTAATCAAAACTAGTAGTAGCACCTCAACACACATCTCCACCAGTTTAACAGAATAGTATTAAGTTGTTGTGTCATATTCTAACTTTGTTGAATTTGATGTGGTCTATAAATACAATGGCTGACATATAAAATAATTTTGCTATAGCCTTCATTTTATGTTTGTAACACATTTTAGGAGAGCCAAATAAGCTAACGACATTTACAATTATTATATGTGCAGTTGAAAAAGAAAGCCATTTTTCTACCTTGGCCTTGTTTTCACTGTTGCTTATTAAAAAATATTTTCAGTGCAACGGTTGTGTAAGAATTGAATTTTTACAATTTAAGATTGTACTTATAGATGTGGCAAAATATAAATATTCAGTAATTTCTAACTTTTTGTTTTAACAGAGCACAATATTTGATATGTAAACCTAGTTTCACAACAGTTGCAAACAAGACAGCGAAAACTCAGCCATTGAGTAGACCACTTCACATGCTTTATTTCAGCATCCATAATAATTAAAAACATCTCAATTTATTATACATGTACAAAATAAGTACAGAATCTCTCCTTTTAAACCATGAGAAGTGGGTCTTCTTCAATTGAACTTTTATACTCTTTTCTCTTTTTTAGAAACCCTTTGCGCAAAAAAGAAAACAACAAACAACATGAACAAAGTGGTGGGAGATGTGTGCAGTTTTAGTTAAAATGAATAATCCACAGGGCATACAGACATCAAGGATCAACACTGAACACATGGGCAGGAAAGTGATAGTTAACCAGAATCAATTGCTTTTATCTACAAAGAGATGATGATTGCATGCATTATTTCCGCATTTCACCTTTTAGAGGGCCTATGTCATTGTACCAACACTGAAGAAGAAAACAATTGCACTACATCGACAACAAGACCATTCGTCAATTCACTAGCACCAAAGGTTCTGCAGGCATTAGTGGCAATGGTTACAGCATGCTAACACACCAATAACTGGACCTCTTTGAGTTAACAATAGCACCTTCAACTGTTGCTGATTTTCCCCCCTCCCCAATACACGTTATGTAAAATATACCCTTGCGTTTAAGAAAAATTGGGGGTGACTTCTTGTATGAGGTAGCCGTAAAGGTTTCAAAATAAAGGTGTTTCTTTGACTTGCTCTGTTGTCACTTTTTTTAAGAAGCAACATTCAGGTGTTTTTTTTCTTGAATTTAGAACAAGAAGACACTTCACACTTTTTACAATTTATTTAACACCAGAACATGGTACATATCAGTTGTTGTTTTCAATGTCCTTCCGCAGTGGTAAAAAAAATGGCAAAAGTCACCTGTTGTTCACGTGTGTGTGGATTCTTTGTGTTTTTTAAACTCCAGGGGGAAATTTTACACAAGCATATATTATTTTCTTGTTGCCAGTGGAAACAAAAGATTCTTTTAAAGTGTCCTCTTTGTCGGTTTCGGTTGAAATAGCAGTCCCGAAAAAATGCTTCTCATGATTGGAAAAACACAAACAATGTCTTCAGTAGAGTAGTTTTAAGCATGTGAACCAATGGCAGCCGAATGAGTTTTGAATGCATAGAAAAAGGTTTAGAGATGACTGCTAGAAAAAAAAAAACAATTTCACGTCCATATTTCTTTTCGTTTTTTACAAGAAGCAAACTGGGCCAACTTCGACGCCGAATTCCTGATCAGGTGCACCAACATCCATAGGAGCAATGTCAATGATGGGCAGGCGGGATGTTTTTGATGTCTTGTAGTCGATGACTGACTTGCCCCATGTGCCAGTGTGTGACTGTAGTGAGACACAGAAGAAAGCCGGAGTCAGAAAACCGGATTTCCATCAATCAGGATTGGCTTGTGTCAGAATCAACCAATCACATGCAAGAAGGTATTCCCTACCTGCCCCTTTAATTGGTTAAATCTGACATGGAGCATTGGTTGCACTGATTGTACCTTTATATTATTTATTTTTCAAACCTCATCTGAAAATATCAACAGGTTTAAGAAACAAAAGGGAAAGAGCCTCACCGTGCAGCCGTCCTCGCTGACGCTGTACGTGAAGCGGCTGTTGCCCTCAGCTCTAATCTCGATGTCGTTAGAGCCCTGGAGCAGCAGGGCCTTCTTAAGGTTGCCGGAGGCGGCGTCCATGTAGGCGATGCTGTTCTTGCAGTGGTATGTGACATTCTGGGAGGCCTGGTTCGACATCAGGCGCATGAAGGTCATCTGGATGCCCACGTCCTCGGGATCAGCTCCGTCGGTGCCATACTGGAACTGTATGGAGAGAGAGTGGGAAACATGATTTAGCTCACATATCTTGTCGATTGTTCTAAAAACTATTTACCCAAAAAATAGAAGTTGTTCATGGCATGCTACTATTAAACACAATTTGCTGCAAACATGTAATAAAACAACTAGATTTAAATCAAATAAAACTATTCCTGAACCCTAATTGGAGAACACCTAATTTAAACAGAACTTTTCAATTTTCTGTAAAATAAGTGGCGTTGAATTCAGATTGAATCCCATCTCCTCACCTGGAATCCACCAGTCATGGCCTCGCTGAACCAGACGTGCTTCTTCTCTCTGGCGTTCTTGCTGAGGTACCAGTTCTTCATGGGGATGCTGGATTCGGTGGGGTAGACGCAGGTCTCGCCGGTCTCCATGTTGCAGTGGACCTTGATGGCGTCCAGGGCAGAGCCCTGGTTGGGGTCAACCCAGTACATGCCTGTAAACGGCAGAATATAACGCACAGTTAGAACTTGAAGCAGAGATCATCTTACAATGGGATGGCTAGCAGCCAACACCATGTCTAATGTACTTTTCCCCACCCACTCTAGTCACTAAGATGTGGTCCTTCTCTGCAGGGTCTAATGCTTCATAATTGACTTTAGAGACCAGTGATCTGAGCCATGTGTTGCACGTACCACTCTTCCACTCAGGGTGGCACATTCTCAGGTCACGGCACATGCGGGCGGGGTTCTTCTTGGTGCCCTCGGGGCTGCGGAGGTTCTCAATCTTCTGAGTCAGGGTCTTGAGTGTGGTGTCCACCTCCATGTCGCGGTCACGGACCATGTTGGGGTCGTCGGCGCGGTAGTGGCCACCGCGCATGGGATCCGGGGCCTTCTCCTGGAGAGGCTGGCTGACGAAGTCGAATCCACTGCCGGGAGGTCCAGCAGGGCCAGGAGGTCCGGGAAGACCGGGAGCACCCTGTTTGTTGGCGACAGTAACGATTTCATCATAAATATTTATTTTAATTGTGTGCCTGTGCGTGTAGGCAGATGTGAATATTCGTCACTTCAAAGACCATAGTGTCAGTAACATAGAAACTCACAGCAGGTCCCATCTCTCCATTGCGACCGCGAGGTCCGGGGGGTCCAATAGGTCCAGGCATACCGTTCATGCCATCCTTACCAGGGGATCCGTTAGATCCAGAAGGTCCCTGTTAAGAGGTGAGAAGTGATTTCTTACTAAGAATTGCCTTGATAAGAATCTACGTACGACAGAATCCTCTGATCTGAAAACATATTGGGACCATGGCCTCAACTATCAACTATTACTAACAGGAAAAATTGAAAATGTAATGTAATGTTTATAAAAGTAGCAGGGCTTACTCTGGGACCAGCAGGGCCGGAGGTTCCAGCAGGTCCTTGCTCTCCAGGGGGTCCCTAGAAGAGCATGAAGATGAATAAAATATTAGTTTTATCACTGACACGCAGACAGAATGGTTTGAAATGAAAGACAATTAAAGATTAAAGATAAAAAGTCAAAAGACGACAATCCCACTCAGATCAGAACTGTTGTCAGTGAAGGTGAATCACAATTAGTTTCAATTTAATGCAAGAGTGCGTGGGTTACTCACAGAAGGTCCGGGCAGACCCTGTGCGCCACTGAATCCTCTGTGTCCCTTGTGGCCTCTCTCTCCAGCCTCTCCAGCCTCTCCCTTGTCACCACGACCACCAGCAGGGCCCTGTGAGGCAGAAACAGGAGGTCAACAGCCCATCCACAATACTGGAATCCATCCTACTAACTGGCTGGTTAATTGTGTCAAATTGAGTTAGTTCTACTAACAGGAAATGAACAGAAGGAATCTGTAGTTTCTTGTTTTACTGTCCTACGTTCAATAGGCCTGAGCTATTCAGGCAAATAAATGTCCTGTCAGCCCAGATAGAGCTGTTCACGTTCACACTGCCAACTCTTCCTTCCCTTTTCCCACTGGGTTTAGCAAAGCAACAGCTAAGCGTGTTAGCCGCAACTAGTTAAATAAAGGCCAGTCGTAATATAATTAATCTAGGAATCTATGCTAGATGAACTGGAAGGCATACTTTGTTGTATGTTTTGAAATGTAATGGCCTCCTCCTCCACCCACCCCCATAAGTGGGTGGGTGGATGAAATGACATGCAATGCACAATGCATTGCGTGTCATTTCATTATTTTTGCAGTACGTACAGCACCACCACGAGCGCCGGCGAGACCAGAAGGACCAGCAGGACCAGCGGGACCCTAGAAGGAGGGAAAGAGAGGAAATGGCAATCAGAGTTTGTTACGATCACAGCAGAAGTGAACAGCAACGTTTGAACTCAATCAAATCCACCTCGGCCTCAGTGATACGGACTTACAGCGTCACCACGGTCACCAGTCTTGCCAGAGGGGCCAACAGGACCGGGGGCACCAGGAGCCCCAGGGGCACCGGGAGATCCAGCATTGCCACTCTCACCACGGTCTCCCTATAGGTGCACCACAACATTTACACCACCAATGGTAAATGCGAGACAGACACTGCATAACAATAAGGGTTATAGCATGGCAATTTATTATTAAGGACAATTTCGCTGCTTGGAATTTGTTTATTTGAAAATCAAACCTAACAGAGTACATGAGAAATAATCAATAATGAAAGAAAATCCATAGTGGAGGCTTACCTTGGGGCCTGGGACTCCATCGCGACCAGGAGCACCATCATGACCAGTAGATCCCTAAGAAGAAAATATTTCATGGTTATAAGCCTGTTAAATAAGACTTCCCTCACTTGACCCAAAGGGATTAGCCTACTATTGATCTGAACTGCCAAACTTTAGCTACACACAGTTAGCTAGCTACAGTTAGCTACCCACACAAGCCGATAGGGCATTTTAAGCCCTATTTATTAGGAATAGAAACACTGTAGTCCATTTTTCTTTGTAATATGGCTTCCTGTGAGTTATATGAGTTGCTATTGACATCATACCTCGCGACCAGCCTCTCCGGGGGCTCCGGAAAGTCCAGGGGGTCCCATAGGTCCGGGGGGTCCACGCTCGCCAACAGCTCCAGAAGGTCCCTGCTTTCCGGGCTCACCCTAAATTAAAAAACACAAGGAGCCACCTCGAGCATTAATATAATATACAGTAAAATATATGTCAGATTTTGTGTTGAATGTTTCTGTTGCCTCCTGTTTACATTCTGTACACAACATTCGTTAACTATCCATTAAGCAAAGTATTACTAGTTAAATGTTTGCAATTACATTCTCTTAGTATTGATGGGTACAACAGGTGTGATAATGTGTGTGTTTATCTCCACTGCAGATTTTCACATAGTTGTGAGTTGATTATCTGTATATCCATTTAACTTTAGACAATGCCTGAATGACGAATATGACTATAATGTATAGTTTTTGGTACATTGTTGTTGAAATTAATGCCTGCACTGACCTATCCTTAAAAACCTTGTGCAGGTGAATGTACACACAGAAGTCACGGCTTGTTTCTCCACCGACAACATAGCATCAGTGACTTCCCGCTGAACATACAGTATATAGCTCATGCTGTTAGGCATCCTGACAAAGAGGCAGTACTCACCCCAGGTCCGGGGAGGCCAGAGAAACCACGCTCTCCTCTCTGTCCAGGCATACCCACGATGCCGCGCTGTCCGGCAATACCGCTAGGTCCAGAGAGACCAGGGGCACCCTATACAGAAGGCCCACACAACCACAGTAGTTAGTCAAGGTATGGCAGACATACAGTACTGACGTCTCACAGTCAGTGCATCATATTCTACTACTGTTGGGAACATGGCAGTATTTCCCATGAATGGAATATGAATTGTAGGTTTAAGCATATGTTTAAGCATATGTTTAAGCATATTCCACTAGTATTTGGAACGCTGACCTATTCTGAATAGCAGCAAAATAATAACGCGTGTAAAAATGTAGACCAACACTTTATAGATCTTTTTGCTATCTAGATAACTTTAGCTCACTTACAGCGGGACCATCAGAACCAACAGATCCCTTCTCTCCACTGGGTCCTGGGGGTCCGGCGGCACCGGGCTCACCGGAGCGGCCGGCAGAACCGGTCTCTCCGCGAGCTCCCTTCTGTCCCTCTTTTCCAGGGGGTCCAACAGGTCCAGCAGACCCAGCAGCACCCTGGAGCCAACCGAGGAAGAGTCAAGTCAATGAAAACACCATGGCTAACGGCAGCCATGGTGGCTGTAAAACTAGCATACAGAATGAAGGCAAGAATGAGCAGGTTATTTGAGTATTGCGCACTTACAGCGGGGCCAGGGGGTCCAACTCTACCAGCAGCTCCAGGGAATCCAGTAGCACCCTATGTGCGCACACACACACACAAAACACACATATTGTATAGTGTGAAAATGTTGTAACTTTTCTCAGTTGATGTTTAATTGGTGCTTTGATGGTGATCTAAATGAATGCGATGCTTACAGGAGAACCAGCACCTCCACGAGCACCTCTAGCTCCGGCAGGTCCAGCGGGTCCCTATTGTTGGTAAAAAAAACATATATATTCGTTTTGAACATGGAACAAAATGTAATATCGTTATAATTTCATCAAATCTAATACTGTATACCCAATACCTAACATTAGTCATGAGTTTTCTGCACTTAGCTGATATTAGATTCGAGAGTTTCATCTTTATATATAAATTATATGAAAAATTCATAAATGTATACAATGTATACAACATATATTTATAGCAGACACTCCTCTCTACTCCTCTCCTATGGAGCTCATAGGCTAATATCCATCATACCCCTTTCTCTACAGACATAAACATAAACAGTGTGCTGGGGAGAAAACCTGGGGTACTGGGAGCGCTATAACACAAAGAATTTTACCTTTGAAGTAAGCAGTATATTTTTAATCGATGTTGCCCCCCCTTATAAAATCTAAAATGGCCCCTGGGTATTTTGAGACCCCTCATGGCCTCGACCACACTGTCATGTCTGCTTTACCTGAGGTCCAGCAGATCCAACGGGTCCAGAGGGTCCGGGGGCACCAGCATCTCCCTTAGGTCCGGAGTCGCCACTCTCTCCCTTGGCACCAGGCTGACCGTCAATGCCCTATGGTGTCATACAAGCAGAGACACTACCCATCAAAACATGGTGTCACAGAGAGGGAGCGCCCTGACCTTGAGAGAGTGGGCTATGTTTTTAGCATTTTAAAAATATATGTGTAGAAAACATCAGTGCGTTTAAAGTAATTGGAGTCTCTGGCTTGAATTTTATTGGAATGCATGAGAGTGCATTTATGAAGCAATTTATATGTTGATAAAGAGCTATGACGCTATACGGATAAGGAAGTCAGTCCAAAACCCCTTGTACTGTATATTGCACATGCATTATCGTTATCTGTCTGATGAGGATGACGTCAATAATAAGGGACTCACAGGGGCTCCAGCAAATCCCGCGGGTCCTGGAGGTCCGGACTCTCCACGCTCACCCTGCGAAGGAAGATGACTCGACTTAAGAGGGGGGCAGCCAGGTACAGTACATACAAATCCATGCATACAGCACATATTCATATATTCATTACTTATTGTATTATTTACCGCATGCACTTATTATTTATTTATCCCACTGGCTGTCCACTGAGATAACAGTAGTAGTACATATTATGTCATTATTATTAGGTTATATAGCCTTATAGTTCTTTTACATCATGATCATATTTTAATCTCTTCAGGGACTGATAAAATGCTTAATGCTTGATTCATCTTACTTTGTAACTAATCCTTAGTAGGTTTTAAAAAAAACTACAGACTGCATGTTGTGTGTGTGATGGATGAAACTTACAGGGGAACCACGACTACCAGTTGATCCACTGGGTCCAACAGCACCGCCCTCTCCCTGGGTACAAAGACAGGCGAAGGGAAGAGGTTAGCAAACATTACAGATGCTATACCTTAAATGTAGTGCTTTGTTCATGACCACGGCTAGGGCATAGAACCATATTAATTGTTGAATGTTCAATGCAGATTATACCAAGTTGGTCTCACCTTCTCACCCTGAGAACCAGGAGGTCCAGGTGGTCCAATAGCACCAGTCATTCCACGCATGCCGTCCTTTCCAGGGGCACCATCGTTACCCTTTACTCCACCATCACCCTAGGGAGAGAAAGCAGTTCCAGCAATGTCTTGATTTCACTAAGCCATATTTTTACATTGTAATAAAAATGGAGCATCACTAGCCACATTATCATTTAATTTCGGGGGGCCTATACAAGATAGCCATACTTATCTTAAAGATGCATACAAATAACCTGTTTAAAAGATTTTCCCGATATAAATTATTATTATTTTGCACTACAAACAAAGTTGTTAAACTTTAAATCCACAAAGGATTAAGCACAAAAATGAAATGATTGTTTATTGACAAACACTTGTCACTAGTGGTGACAGTATCTTATATCTTACCAGTGTCATATCTTAAACTGGACATTTCTGCTCTTGTGAGAGGACCAGTCACACAGGTGATGGGTAGCGCTGGTGACCGGTAACCCAGTTGACCAGTAAAACAGGTAACCAACACCACAGTCGACCAGTAACACAGGTGACGGGTAACTCAAGATACTCACTCTCTCTCCCTTAACTCCAGGCAGTCCAGAAGCACCACGCTCACCAGGCATGCCTTGCATTCCTGCGGGCCCAACAGCACCAGAGGAGCCAGCAGCACCGGGCTCTCCCTACATGTGCACAGGCACAAGACAGAAGGTAGGGTCTCTTCATTGTTCTCTGTTTATAACTTCTGATGGATTCTCTATGAGCAGGAATCATATGCAAGATGTGATGTGAAAATGTATTAAATTGAGTGTTTGTATCTGCAACTGATGACATTGGACAGCGGTCTTGCATTATATTTCAATGGTTCATGTTGTGTTTCTGCTGTTTGTGCTTGTTATACAGATGGACTTGAACTTAGTGAACCTAGGTGTTGTTGTTTCTGACATGTGGTTCTGTTGGTAATAAAGTAAGTGGTAAAACACATATAAAGGCTTACAAACAGAGTCTGAGTCTAATGGGAATCTGACATTAGATCTGGGTGCATAAGTGAATTGAGTGCGGCTCCCGGTGTACCTTAGCACCATCGTTACCAGCAGGGCCAGGAGCACCACGGGGGCCGGTGGGGCCGGCGGGGCCAGAGCCACCACGCTCACCAGGGAAACCTCTGTCGCCCTGGGGGAAACATGGATGGAGTGCATGAGCCATGACCAGTAGCAACCATCTATAGGATGAGCTATAAGATTTACATTCAATACACTTTGCTGTAAATGAAGAAAGCACATGCTTTGACAACAGCTACTGTTGTGTTTATTCACCTGGCGCTCCACTTTGGACGGATGTAGACTACAGTGAGATGCACTGATTAGAACATGTAAATGGTACACTGCAGGAGATACTTACTCTTGCTCCAGAAGCACCAAGAGGTCCAACCTCACCGGGGGCACCCTGCGCACGAGAGAGACGAGGAAATGATTGTATTATTGTCTTGTTTGTTTGCGAACTCTAAAACGTGGACCTTCAATCGTGTGTGTTTTAAGTAAGCATTGATATATACACGGCTCAGTGTAGTGAATTACGAAGGGGATCAGGGCTGAGGGTTGTTCACTGCTCTGAGACACCTACCTGCTCACCGGGCTTGCCAGTCTCACCGGTACTACCCTGAGGTCCGGGAAGACCCTGCACGCATACAGATAAAAGAAGAAGTGAAGGTTTACAGGGTGAATTGTGACACAACTGAGAAATACCAAGATAAAAAAGGGTAGGGCTTCGGTTGCTATGGTCCTGCAGAAATGTACCTGGAAACCAGGAGGTCCTGCGGGTCCCTGCTCTCCTTTCTCTCCAGCAGATCCCTGAAAAAGAAAAAGGCAAACTAAATGAAAGGAAACCCCTCATGTACTTAATTATTGAAAACAGGCTAAAATATGCTGCAGAAGGATCTTTAAGGGACCGGTATTCATTTGTGAATACAACAGAAGGTGTTTGTGGGACAAACCTACTGCTCGCATATATTAAGCATATATGTAATAGTAAATTAAAGTCTTCATGAAAATATGGTGACTAGAAAAGTGACGTTCAGTACGTACAGCAGGGCCAGAAGGTCCGGGGGCACCAATATCACCATCCTTGCCAGGGGCGCCCTATAGGTGGAAAGAAAACGACATTACAGACCTTGCATTCCTGGGAGAACGAGCATAAATGAACATGTGGCTTTATCGTTTTTATCGTTTTTCCAAATATACATTTTGAAGATTTTTTTCTGAAGTAAAGAACTAAATCTGTGACTTACTACAGGGCCAGTAGCACCAGAGGATCCTCTCTCACCAGCCTTGCCAGCGTCACCCTAGGGAAGACAGTCCACACTTATGTCTGCTCAACAGAAAATGTTAAAGCACTATTCCTAGGCCTGTTGAATTAAAAAGGTTTTAAATATATACTGTGACTGTTATAATTACAGTTTATGCATGGCGATATAACCATAACAATAATTACAGGGAATAAACTCAGGTGTGTTTTTGGGATGGTTTGAAAATGAGACTATAGGGAAAACACTCACAGCAACTCCCTTGGGTCCGGGGAATCCCATGACTCCAGGTTGTCCTCTGGATCCAGCGGGGCCAGGAGGTCCAGAGCGGCCATCTTGTCCAGGAGCACCCTGAAGAGCAACAGCAAATGATTTTAATTCATATGCCAAATTTCTAACAATGGCTTTTTGTTTATTTATATTTAAAGCATAGCTTTCAGTGCCGTCAGCACACATGAAAGTTTAGGTACTCACAGAAGGTCCAACTTTGCCATCGGGGCCAGGGCTGCCGGGACTACCATTCATACCCTGGAGAGAGATGCATGTACATGTTGATACTCAGACCATGTTTACTCAATAGCTCTGTACTGGACATGTCAGTCATGAGTCTTTAGCATTAACATAGACGTGTTGTGTGACCTAATGAACAGGTGGGGGGAACGCACCTTGGATCCGGGAAGGCCAGGGTCACCAGGGCGTCCAGACTCACCGGTGGCTCCCTGAGCTCCCAGGGGGCCAGGGGCACCACGCTCACCGGGAACTCCCTGTTATACGAGAGGAGAAATTCCAGGGTACAGTATAATCTGGGGTCAATGCTGCCATTATTTCACGATTCCCGATGTTAAAGTGCAGATATAAAGTGACACATTTCCTCCTGACATAGTTGGGGGCTATGTAGGAGTCCCTGTGTACTCACCTTACCACCAGCACCTCCATCAGCACCAGGGA
Organism: Percopsis transmontana; assembly: GCA_025447815.1. Taxonomy (NCBI): domain Eukaryota; kingdom Metazoa; phylum Chordata; class Actinopteri; order Percopsiformes; family Percopsidae; genus Percopsis; species Percopsis transmontana. Next base: position 2,417,839 of record JAOEHI010000011.1, read on the forward strand.
AACCACGAGCACCAGAACCACCCTATTAACACACACACACACCATGTGTCACAAACCCCCTGGGAATTCAACATGCATTGTACCGAACACCTTTCAGTAAGGTGGACGTTTCCAGGATAAAATAGTAAAATAACATTTTGCTGCTTACAGTAAAATACGATGTCCAAACGTTGGCATTAGCATTAGCTCATGGACTGAGGGATGTGTTCCGACGTCCGCTGTGTGTTTGATGTGATTCATGTGGTGACAAAGAGCAGGTAACTTACGCGCTCTCCGGGGGGTCCACGGGCACCAGCACCACCAGGTTCACCGCGACCACCTCTCTTTCCCTCCTCTCCAGAGGGGCCAGAGAGTCCCTGGACTCCAGCGGGGCCCTGATTGGAAGGAGAGTCACCAGTAAGATCAACAGTGATCTACGTGGAGGTGTCAATTCATGAAGTTCTGTGTTTTCAAAACTTACAGGCTCTCCTTTGACACCAGGCTCTCCCTTAGGACCGGGGGCACCTACATCACCCTGTTGGCACACACACATAAATAAACCATTCATGAGGTCAATAGGTACAGTATGTGTGTACCACTGATTTAATGAATTAACATTTATGGCTCATGACCTGAACTGGGGGTTGAGAAAAATTGCCAGCATATTTTCCGACTAGAATAAAAAGTAGCAAAAAAATGTCTCCTTTATCATTTTATTTACGTGTTTTATTAACTATACACTTCAACCTTGGCTACTGTAACACCTGCATTTCCCTTCAGGGGTTTATAAAGTGTTATCTTATCTTATCTTATCTTATCTTATCTTATCTTATCTTATCTTATCTTATCTTATCTTATCTTAAAGAAGCAGTGCTGTGACTGATTGTGTACTCACAGAGTTACCCTTAGGACCGGGGGCACCGACGCCACCCTGGGATCCAGCAGGACCACGAGCTCCGGGGAAACCAGGGGCACCAGCAATACCAGCAGAACCCTATGAGAGCCAGGGGTCAGTGTTAAAGCACATACAGGTTACTGGTACTGGATCCTAATAGTCATACTGGTTTTTAGTAGAAATCTAAATATCAATGCATTTTGGACTTACAGGGGCACCTTTAGCACCAGCGGAACCATCAGAACCGGGAGAACCCTGTTGTGAGGGGAAGAAATTTTGTTCATTTCAGAAACGTCCATAGTCTATAGTCATAAAATATTATAGGAATGAGGAATGTATACTAATAGATACATACTTTTTCACAGCATATTGAAATAAAAACATATTAACACTTCAGTTAGCCAGTTAGCTACAGGTAATTTGTTGGCTAATTGGCTGGTGATAACATAGCAGTTTATGAAGCGACTTGCATAAATATAACTATAAATAAGCAGAGTGCACCAGTCAAGTCAAATGTAATTTCTGTAATGATAATTACATTCATTCTTGCCAATACAGATATAGTGGCAGAGATCTGTCACTGACTAGAACCGAAGAGTAATATCATGTTCTCAAATGGGTTGACGTATGACCCATGATCTAAAAGAGAGTCACTGCCCCCCACTTTGCGTACTAATGTATTTGGACCCCCTAGACTAGATACTTACAGCGGGGCCGGCAGCTCCAGCAGGTCCAGGGTTACCGGGCTCACCACGGGCCCCCTGGGGTCCCTCAGAACCACGGCCTCCCTGGGGACCAGTCTCTCCCTAGAATAGGATGGAAAAGGTGAGGGTGTCATAGAACAGTGCATTATTGATCAAATAGTCAACCATTGTGTGTGTGTGTGTGTGTGTGTGTGTGTGTGTGTGTGTGGTTGTGTGTGTGTGTGTGTGTGAGTGTGTGTGTGTGTGTGTGTGTGTGTGTGTGCATGTCTGTATGCATAGGGAATCTGTGCATGTCTGTGTGTGTGTGTGTGTGTGTGTGTGTGCGCACGCACACATTCGTGCATGTGTGAGAGAGACTGGTAAATCAAAAACAAAATCCTTCCACCTGCTGTACATGAGTATGTAATTGTTTGATTATTGTTATTTGATATTATTCTGTCCTGTAGAACAACCTAATGTTTGAGAAATGGATTAATTGTCACCAGTGGTACGAAATATTAAATTTTTTTCTATAGTTAAGAATGAATGTGCTTAATAAATGTTTCACTAAATAAAAGCCTACAGTTGCAAGATATTTAATGGCTCTTGGATTTCAGCACCTCAGTACAGGGACAGCAGAGCTACGGTGGAGCATCATAAAGGTGTACCTACAGTATGCCATCTGGTGGCCACTACGCTCATCTGGGGTTAGCTAGGACAAGTTAACCTGAATGGTGTGTAATATGTTGTATAACTATTAAAGTGGATAAAGCTTGTGAAGATGATCTTGATCTTTTTTTTTAAAGTAATATCCAAATGGTATTGGTATTAACCCCAACCCCAAAACCCCTTTGATGTTTATGTTTATGAATAGCCCGTTGTAACATGTGATTCATTGTTGAGAAAAGACAACCAAAATTGCACCTAAATCATACATGAGAAGAATGTACCTTTTTATTTATTTATTAATTTTAGTTTGGATGTTTTTTTTCTTGTTTATCTTTAGTCAAAATAAAGGAAAGGAAAGAAGCATAAGGACACTGTTGTTTATCTTGAGTAAAATTGACCCTTCCCCCAAAACTTGACATGGAGTGTGTTTCTCAAATCTACCTTCTGATGACTAAGATTTCCCACACGGGTACAAAGCACAGCGTGTTGTACCTTTAGTGATTTAAAAGGTGAATCTTGTATCTACAGTAGATGGACCTACTTTCAAATGTTTTATATATGAGGACGTTGATAATAATGGGCTTACCTTAGCTCCGGCGCCACCAGGGAATCCTGGGGGACCAGAGGGGCCAGTGGGTCCCTGGGAAAGACACATAATGCTGAGTAACGTGGGGGCTGAAGCCCTTCCAATGCAAGACATCGCCGACAGCCCATACTGTCATGCAATCGCTCTTGCTTTCAATTTGTTACCTTGTTCTTTACAATACAAGAAGGTGTCAGTGCTGACCATGTTATGTAGATATAAACATATATAAATGGCATGCATGCGTTTCTAGTTAGCAATATGGCCGCTATATGAACATAAACAGTACTTACAGGGGGTCCAGCAGCGCCTGTGTTGCCGTCGTTGCCACGAGCACCCTGCAGTGCACGACAGGATCATGTAATGCTATTAGTGTTATAGTTTTGGGCTACTATGAAAAGACACTGGTGCATTAATGTAGTGTGCTATGGTTCATTTATATAGGACAAGTATAGCAGTACTCACAGATGGGCCAGGAGGTCCAGGGCGACCTCTCTCACCAGGAAGGCCACGAGCACCCTGGGAAAAAACAACAGCAAGACGTCGATATAATATTAGCTACAGTACAGTACCTACAGTACATATTCAGATACTCAGTTAACACTTTTTTTTATTAAACATGTAGCTTATATATATATATAATTAATTGCAAAAGTTTGATGCCGTCTAATAATGTTCTGGTCAACTACAAAATATATAAATTAAGATATACCTACCATTGCTCCAGGAATACCGTTCTCGCCGGAGGAACCAGACTCTCCCTACAGACAGAACACAGAAGAGATAGTGAAACCTTTATTATAATATTGCCTGACCTACTGAAGGACTTAGTATAAGAGAAGGACTGTTAATTTGATCAATACACTCCAAAAGATTTGTTGTAAGATTTGAAGTAAAATGTCATATATTTATTTATTCAACTTGAATCGTGTGAGGAATAAATAGTACGTTTAATTTTAGATGAGCAGAGGACAACAGGGGTGCAAATCACTAATAGTTACTAATGGTCACTCATTTGGGAATCAAGGCATCTTGACCAAGGTTAAGTCAATCAGATGATTAGATTAGATGATGATGAATCCTGGCAGTTTACCTTGGGGCCAGCGGGGCCAGCATCTCCCTTAGCACCATCCAGACCACTGAATCCCTGCGGACAAACAGCACAACATGGTCAGATGTCACACCAGATGTAACCAAGGCTTAATATGCTTCATGTGATGTTTCCGTGGGTGGTGTACTTACTCTGTGTCCCTTGATTCCGGGGAGACCGGGGGTTCCTGGGAATCCACGAGCACCCTGCCGAATGAATGGAATGAAAGGGTTAATAAATGTTATCCTTATCTTCAAGAACATCTGGCTGTATCTGTGTATCTTCAGGAACTACACATCTCTCTGTATTTGTATTACTGGCTACTAGTTAAATGGCTATTGTTGTTGTTTAGCTAGTAGCAATGTTGTTATTGTAGTTTGTATGTTCATTGAAAATATAAAACTTCCTGAGTAAAATCAAAATTATAAATTATAAAAATAAATATTATGACATAAAGCCCACATTTGACATGACCTAAATCATTTAGGAATAGGGAGTCGAGATCTACTTTTGGCTTATCTCTTGGTTAATATAGCCTGACCTTTGTCCTTCCCGGACGTTTAATGGCTGTCACTCACCTGAGGGCCAGCGGGTCCGCGCTCGCCCGGGCGACCGGCTTTGCCGGGCTCACCCTGTAGAAGACACAGTGGATGGTTAGAAAGGCCTCAATGGAGGAACTACAGTCGTAGCCTGTACTTTACAGGTCTACAGAGTCTAAATAGAGCATTTCTAGTGTACTGAAAATGATATCTTATCTTCCAAGGGATCACAGATTAACACTTACATCATCTCCATTCTTTCCTGGGGGGCCACCAGGACCACGAGAACCCATGGGACCCTAAAACCAGAAATAAATGGCAGGTTTAATAAGGGCCTCGAAGGCATTGTTTCAAATATGCAACTAAATATTAATATGCTTGCTATCCTGTGTGTGTGTGTGTGTGTGTGTGTGTGTGTATGTGTATGCGTATGCGTATGTGTATGTGTATGTGTATGTGTATGTGTATGTGTATGTGTATGTGTATGTGTATGTGTCAGTGTCCACGAAGACAGGAAGTAATACAAATAATGATAATAATAAACGTATATGTATGATGTAGGAGTATTTCATGGAAAGGTCTGCATACTCACAGCGGCGCCGGGCTCACCAGGCTCACCTGGGGGGCCAGTGAAACCCTGGGGTCCCTGATGGACACCAAAGAGCACAGATTAATACCATACACAAATGCATTCATACATAGATCCATGTTAATTGATCTCACATTCTGTCTTACTGTGCAAAGCTATAGAGAATGGATCATAGATCATCAAGGCCACTCTAGTGTGTTAGGCACCATAAAAAACCCAAAATGGGATTTTCTACAGGAGCGCTTGACCTGCTAAAGTAATGGATTACTTACAGAGGAGCCTGGAGGGCCAGGAGAACCACGGGGACCCATGGGACCCTATTGACCAAGAGGAGAGACAAGTCTTTACATTCACTTTATATACTGTGGTTGCAAACTGTTGAATGTCAGTAGACAGTGCCCAGTATGATACAGTATGTAAATATTATGGGACAATTAGACAATTAAACACTTGACATGTTTGAGTTTGAGCAGTGTCCCCTTTTCAGACATGTAATAAAGTTTGCTGTTGCAAACAGAGACACTCAAAGGGTAATGAAGACAGGGACGGGAACGTACCATTGGGCCGGGAACAGGGGGGCCACTGGATTTGGAGTGATCGGTGTAGCTCATTTGAGGAGAGAAGTTCTGTAAGAGAGAAAGGAAATAATCAGACACTGCTTGTCTAGTGTTTTGGATCCGTGAAGAAACACACAGATGATTTGTCGTTAGAACCAGCTGAATAATGGGACATCTTAACTGTGTCTCTATCCTGATGACTATTTTGTTTGATTTAATTACTGGTCAGGGTGGGATATAATTCATTGGCTATTAAAAAAAATACTTTCTATGTAACTGCTCCCAAGTGTATTGTTCACAAGAATGTTTTGGCTCACCTCACCTCTGTTTTTCTTTTTTAAATCTGTTTAGATCTGTTAATTACCACTTCCAGCTAAACCTTTCTAGGTGTGCATCAACCCCTTCCTTTCTAGATTAGTTATAGGCTGTGCCACGTGTCCAATTTCTGTATAGAAGTTACTGTACTGATACATTGTATATCTTCATTTAGTACTGAGTACCGATATCTTGGTTTTACACAAATATATGATGAGAAAGAACTTCTAATGGGAAGGTTCTAGTGGGGTCTTTCGGATTGCCCTGCTATCCCCCACCTAAAGCATAGAGGGAGCTGTCCAGTGCTGAAGTGAGCAAAGTGTGAACACCCTGGTTGCTTGTCCCCAGATGCTTGGCTGCCAATTGTGTCTTAGTTAGCAACTATAGAATTAATTATATATTCTATCAATTGTAGAAACAAATAGAAATGGTGGGCGGCTTTCGTGAACACGGATAATAATAACTAGTGTGAGAGTGTGTTTGTTGATATCAATATGACTTAGTCTTGGCTGTGAAGCCAGCATTATCTGTCCAGAATGCTGGGATGTGGGTCGGCATAGTGTTCATATAGAGGTTATCTAGTGGGCTAGCGGGATGCTATTGGGGGCTCCCATGATGGTTTTATAACTAGAAGGGGGGGAGGAGGGGTTCCATACGTGTCCAGTATGTGCCTGAGGAAGATGCCTGACTGCTTTGGACATAAGTGTCCGATCTATAAGGTGCAGGATCTTTAAGGTCAATTTCAGGTGCACTTACTCCGCCAAGGCCAGGGGTACCAGGAGGGCCAGGGGGTCCTGGTAAGCCGGGCTGGCCTGGGATTCCATCATTGCCAGGAGATCCGGGAAGACCCTGTCCAAACAGGCAGGTGGGTTATAGCACTAATAAACACCATCACTTGTTTAAGTCATTCATTTTTAGTTCAGTCACATGTTGGTGACTATTTTAACAACTAGATCTAAATATTATCAGTGCCGAGTATTATCCATTACAGAATGTACTAGTACTAGTATGCTGCCTATAATATAGATACAATAAATATTAGTGCCTTTTTCAAAAAAAAAATTTCTTCTTGCTTTTTCTAAAACAATCATTATACTGTAAACAAAATGTAATCGGGATATTATTTAGCTGATTAAATTTTAGTTGATTTGAGGTTGTTGTTTTTTAGACCACAAAACTGCTAAAAGACTTTGATTTTGTTATTTAATTCGTGAATAAATTAATGATATCATGTTGTATGACCTATGACCTTTTGATGACCTTTTACATGACATCACATTGGCCTGTTGACTTTTAGATCAAAGGCTCAAAGGGGTATATGTAGGAAATATAGGAAATAGGGAATTCTATTTTGAATGTTTTAGATTTTAGACAAGAAGTAGTACAGTACTGTAAATATGTCACCCACAGGCAATGCAAAAAAGAGGTATAGTTTTTTCTGACATATAGTTAAATGTTGATTGCGTAGGTTGATGTGATTTACCATGGAAATTACAGTACATAATCACAGAGATAAAGAAATATCGAGTGTGTGTTTGGATTAACACAACCATAACTTTACCATAACCATAACAATACCATAACTTTTTCCTTTTAACAATTTTGTCTTTCTCATCTGTGCTTCTTCTTTTGTGAGTTTTGTTCTCATGGTAAAAAATCCAAAGACAATCATTTCTGTCAAAGAGTAGTAGCCTAGCAGTGTTTGACATTTGGCATCTGAAAGAATATCAAGTGAATTGAAACATACCCTGTCTCCCTTGGCGCCAGGTTCTCCCTTTGGTCCCTAAGGGTAGACAGAAAATGGAATTAGGCCTTGCTGCAAGGTTTCCATCATATTATAAACATTTGTGCTTTGTAAACTGACACATCTGGGGTGCAGGCCTGACACTTCATTTCAAATAACAAATGGTACATCTTTAAATAACAATACATAGAAGTTATTTCAGCATCCACCAAAACAGAAAAGTTTAAGGCAAGCTTGTCAGTGCGGAAACCCACAAACAGATCAAATCAGTCAAATCATATAGTTGAGTATTCAAGTTAAAATATTCACCTCAACGTCTGTTACCTGGGGACCTACAAAACCAACGGAAAAGGACAGCATGTTAACATTCCCTTAAACTTCATTTTAGTATATCCCTCAAATCTCCCCTTCTGACTAGTGGGTTTGAGAACCCCGCTATTCAGTGCTTTAGCAGACCTACTAATATATGTCCATGCTACATTTCAATAGCGGGGGGGTAGAGCTGTGAATTATGACCATTGTCGATCCCAAACGGAATTGGAATTATTCGATTGAACCAAATTATTTCAACAAATTAATAGTGAAGATGAAAAATAATTTCCTTCTTATTTATGACGTTTTAGTAGAATAAGACAACACGTGTAACCAGCCTGCAACCCTACAGAAAGGTCTGTAGGGAGAGTCTATATTTATTATCAGGCCTCTCCAAACAGCAGGTATAATCCAGTGTAAAAATTTTAATCCAAATTATATCCAAAGCGATTCTGTGCTGAGTCCTCAAGCATGCGAACGGTTTAGGACCTCAAGTCCATTTGTGGCCAGCAACATGGTCTACGTTGAGGTGCCTCAAATGAACTGGGTGGCACTAGGTGGCGCCAGAATGCAAACACAACCACAAATAATGATGAGGAGGATCAAGGCAGTGTACCATCAGGGCAGATTGGGCAGCATTCTCCATCAGGAATGATAGGGTCGGCGCACTCGGTCGTGTCCTCGCAAATCACCTCGTCGCACATAACAGTTCCGCTGTCGCAAACGCAGATCTGGCAGGGCTCTGGTTTCCATACATCCTTGTCGTTGTAAAACTGTCCGTCCAATGTGCAGCTGCCGAATGCGCCTGGAGAAAGACAATTGTTGTGAGTTTGGTGATATAAGTTAAGATATGCTTATCATTTACTGTAAATGTAACTGTTAAGAACAGTGTTAATAAAAAGTGTTAATAAATAGCCAAATTATTTATGAAATTCATAACACATTAATAATTATCAAGCTTTTTGCTTTTTGCCCTCATTATTACACTTTCCCCATCCTAAAACAAGTAGGTATCTCAAATATACACAGATTAAACATTTCAGAGATTAGATCAGTTGTTTGACAGAGTGACAGGCCTGGAGCCAAAGCAGGCCTAAGATATGAAGATGACAAACAATGCAAAGTCCTGGTGTGTTTGATGTCAAGCTAGAATATTGAAAGAATTAAGACTAAAGTTTCAAGATAAAGTTCACCCGCTTCTATGTTACGGTACCTGGGCCTGTAGTAGGCCACAGGGTCTAGACCAGATGCAACTGCCGTCTCCATTAACACAAAGCGAAGACAATTAGCCAAAATCTCCAACATGAATCATTACATTAAACATTAATTTGTTGTCATCATGATTACATTTGTACACATAATTGGAAAAGGTTTGTATCACATTTATCACATTTTAAGGCTTTCAGGGAATTGGTGGGTCTTGTATGCGTGGAAGGGTAATTATTGAAGGCATGCCGTGCTTGCCACGGGGAGGCGCCACTGACCACAAAATGGTTCTCAACACACTCACTTTACTGAGATTAATTGATGTCTACAATTTTGCATTTGACGTCAGAGTTCAGCAATTTTCCTTATTCCTTTTACTGACACGAATCCTACCTTTGGTCTTAAAGCTGATGCAGAAAATGTAGATGCAAAAATTGATAGATATTTAGATAACATAAAGTTATGAATACTAATATGCAAAGTATGGCTCTATGGTTAAATTATAATTTCGCGAAAGCCTATAGTTGTCTGTTTTATGTCTGTCTAATGTTTTAACATAATTTTAATCCTTGCACAATAAAGATTCTGCAGCTGGTAGAACAATCACGGCTGCGAAGTGAACTTCTGCTCGTTCACGAGGACGCACTAGACATATCTGAATCCCGGTGAACGCGCATATGGAACAGACCACGAAACAATAGAATTCCAATTTATTCAAATCCTATTTATTCCCAGATGTCCAAAATGCCGCTGTTGAACATTTTCACCATCATTGCAACTATTTCAAACAGGGTCTCTCGCAGAGCATTATTGTTTCCAAACCCAACAGAAAACTGGCATCCTTCCGCGCTATCCAGATGTTGAGGGTGACTCTGTCCTCAAAAACTGAAATCAGTGTTTGAAAGTGATACTTACTATCGTCCTCGCCTTGACCTGTCGCCAAAAGCACTGTTGCGCTGAGCAACAGCGCTAACCGAATATCCACAAAGCTGAACATGTCTAAATATTAGACATGTAGACTCTTTGAGGCAAGGGGAATCCTGTTTTTTTTCTCCTCAAACGCCACTCATACAAGTTAGGGTCCGGTCTGTGCAACTCCAATCCAGACCCTAGCAGAAACTCCCTACTGCCTAAACAAATGAGTAAGCATGGCTTTTATATGCCAAAACTTTTGGGGAGGTCCAAGGGCGCAACAGAGAACTTCTACATGTTCAAGTAAGATAGTCCCTCCTTCAATAGTCAAAAGGGCCGTCTTAAAATATGTTCACGTTTTGGCTTTGACGTGAATGTTCAGACACCACCAGCGTGTCGGTGGCGCTCCGTTTTGACACGCGTTATCATTGTGGATTTTCATTTATGGATTTTCTCAAAATAGCGATTGGGGGTCTAGACATCGCAGCATCTCGTTTGAAAATGTGTGTTAACGATTTGCTTTTTAAACGTTTGGACGTTGGATGATTTAGCATAACAGAATATCTGTAGCATCTGTTATCAGTTCATTAAGGGTATTAGTATCAAGGTGATGTTAGGCGTCTTGATTACTCAGGCTTGTCTATACATTATTATTAGTATTAATATTATTATTGTTGGTGTTGTTGTTGTTGATTATTATAATGTGCATGCACATTAACATTAACTATGTCTATAGCTCATGTCTATTGCTTCTATATTGGTGTTTGGAAAATATGATCTATAAATGAAAGGATAAAAGATAGCAAATTTCTCGGTCTGTGTTGTGCATACCAAGCACCTGTATTAAGATACACGGTTCAGATACTTAATAACAATAACAATAATAACATATTTGATTTGTAACGCACTTTATATTTAAACAAATTTCAGTGCAACAGATTAGAAACAGGACAAAAAAGGACAAAGAAAAAAATGGGTACTTTCATGTTATTTCAATATAAGATATTTATCTTACACTTGAGTCATGAATATGGTTAAAACGTTGCATATTCCTTTGAGCTATTCCACTTATTTGAGGTCTCCCCAGATTAAGATGCAATTTAACCTTACTCTCTTAGAGAAATGCTACATAATCCGTATTATTATCACAGAACACTGCAATAGTGTTCTGTGAGGCAGATATATTTGCATCTGTTAAATGTTTGCAGTCATTCTAGGCTTGTCTAGGGTTAAGTGTAATAACTCAACTCGTGAAAAGTGAGTTTGATAGCATGCAAAAATAAATGGCCAAAAAAAGTCCAATACTAAATGTGATGACGTTACATGCATAATCCATAATCAGGTTTGGCCCACCTATCTTTGTATGATGTTAGACTGGGCTGGAGAGAGAAAAAGTTTGGCAGGATCACAAAGCACTGTGGACACGTTGCAGCTTCTACAACTATAGCCCGATATGACCCTTCATTTTCTCCCTCCCTTGTCTTTATTTGACCCAGCATCTTTTTCTTGCTTCAGTAGTACAAATCAATAAAAGGTGTGAAGAGTGTGCGTCAGACTAAATAAAAAAGCTTTATGGTTTTACAAAAAGAGAACATGTCTGCTTATTTGATATTCATTACATGTTTATATTAATGTCTTCTTTTCCCTCAAACATTGATTTGGTAAATGTTCATTCTGCAGAATGTTTGTTATGGTGGATCTATTTTTGAATGAAAATCACCACTTGTACAGTGGAGTGGTTATAGTTTGCTAATGGATACAGTATAAGGCTACAGTATATATAATACAGTATAAGGGTGCTAGTTATGACTTCTATCTTTGTTTAGCTGCAGGGAGTAGTTTCTGGGGAAACCATGTGGTTATTGATTTTGCCTCTGTTAAACAGGTATTTTTTCGCATCTGTTTCTAGTCTAATGAAAGCGGGATGGCAGCTCTAAAACCTTCCATTAACAGTCAGACAGCTGTCAATCTTTGGTTGTTTCAATGCCTCTTTAAAAAAATGTTCTCCCATTTCCTAAAAGGGGTTGTAGTATACCAAGATTTATTAACTTTTATGGCATCCACTTCTGTGACACCTTTTGCTATCTTTACATTCCCTTCTGTAAATGAAAGTGATGTGATATCATAGTGGGAAGGTAGGTACATTATGATCTCTGCAGATATGGGGGATTAAAACCAACAAGTCAAAGGATAGGTTCAATATATTTCAACCCAGAACTTATTGAAATGTAATTCCACATAATTTATAATTATTGTGTGTAGCAGAACCTCACTGATAGATTTATATTTAACTTGCTGCTGATGCTTTTCACTGGGCTTATAACCATGATAAGTCTCCTTTTCAAAAAAACATTTGATTAGTATCACATTATATTGTGAAAAGATTATTGTTACAACAAGATGTTTTTTTCACATTTTAGGATATTTTCACGTTATAACGTGAAACATTTCATGTTATGACGTGAAATTATGTGTTATGAAAATATAATTTCCTAATATTAAAACATCTTGTTATAACAATACATTTTAAACTTTATAACATGATACTGATTTTGGTAAAACATATTAATATATAAAGGCCTAACTATACTGCAATTTATTTGAAAGGAAATCATGTTGTCATGGTATGTGAAGGCTTGAAAAGTAAAAACTGCATTATAAGCTCAATAAGAAACATCAGCAGAGAGGTACATTTCTACTAATACTAAAGCAATCAGGGAGGTTTGTGTTTGGGTCATTAGCCTATATGATAACAAACAACATTTTAATAAGTTCTTGGTTGAAAAATGTAACACATCCTTTAAGTATAAAATGTTTGAACACCATCTCATGCAAGTGTTGTAGTGATTTGACTGTAATACCTCATTACAGTAATTTACAGTGCCAAGGTTGACAGCCCTGGGCACAAGACGAGGCCCACCTTCCTGCGACTAGAACAAAGTCTAAATAGATCGTGGTCCATGGGTTTATTCTAAAGAAAGGATGCAGATGTCTATGGAATTAATTGTACTGGAAACCATTTTTCTGTCAGTTCTGTGGCCTTTAGTTTGTCAGAAAAGGAAATATCATGAACTGTGATAGGGTTACTATCATCTCACAAACTTAAGTACAAAACTGCAGTTACATACAGTTGGTTGAATGACTGGCTGGCTGGCAGGCTGTCTGGCTGGCTGGCTGGCTGGCTGGATGGATGAAGGGATTCATCGATCATATGTAACTGTGTTTTAACAGCTCTCTGCACATTTTAAAATGAAATTGTCTGAATGCATTCGTCAATGGACAGATCACGGATCCTGTCTTTTCTACTTTTCTACTTCTAAGAGAGTATCTAAGCAAGTGAAATGAGGTGAACATTCGCAGGACAATGTTTAAATAGAACCGGTAATTTTCTGGTGCTTGCTTGTGGAGTCAAGTTGCTGCAATCTATAATATATTTCTGTGGTGTGTGAGTTCAACTTGGCAGTTTGGGTGGAAGCACTCCGAGTGAATTTTAAAGTCCTTCCATGTTGACTTCGACAACTGGTTTTCTCTCAGGTAGTTGGATTTGCCCTCCTACCCATAAGCACATAGAAAAGAAAACGCAACAAGGAAATAAATCGGACCCACTGAACCTTGGAGACACGAAAAAGGACACCCTACAGTTACTGTATGATTGTCCGCTTGCGGAGGCATTAAACCACGACGGGAACCAGCTTTGGACCAATGGCTAAAATGTTTATTACTTTTTTACTTGTTAATGAGACAGGCCTGGTCTTTTCCACTGTGAAACCCCTGGAGAAGCCTTTATGGACGGAAGCTGGCCGTTTGATGTTTCAAGGGCCACATGTTTCTTAAAAGCATGGTCCAGACCCTTGTAGCAGGCAAACAAGAGCATAACAACTCTCTCTATTATTACATATTTGCAACCAGTGCTTGAATTTAGACACATGGGGGGGGGGGGGGGGTCTGCTGATTGCCAGGTTTTGAGGAATTGCTATTGGGTACTGCACTGTAGTTTATCTCTTTGATTATCCAAGTTTGCTACACTGAGATAACACTGAAAAGTGCTGCAAAATAAAAGT
>JAOEHI010000011.1:2432072-2452429 GCA_025447815.1 Percopsis transmontana
ATAAACACTATTTGTATTCTTAATTGATTCATAATTAACTGATTAAATTAATTGTAGTATAGCACATTACCACCCATTATATTACCTTTACCTTGCTTGATGACTTTGTTTCGCTTCTTCTGGTCAAATTCCCGAGGGCCAGGTGGTCTTACTGACTCCAGGGAGAAAGGACTTGGTTTCCCAAACAGGTACCAGTATGTTCCAGCTGTCCATATCACCAGCCAGACTAGAAAAACTAAAAGCCACATGACGGACACAAGCAGTGTGATTCACAGCGCCTGTGGAGTATGTTGAAGGTAAGGCAATAGCAACAGCAACAGCAGGATTCTTAGACACAGTGGCTTTATCCGAGCGCTTTTATGCACGGTGCTAAAGGTCTGAGATGGGGTCATTTTAGACTCAGATAAACCCAAAAACGGTTATGACAAGCAATTAAGATAAGCAAGGTGAAAGATATTGCAGCATACAGTATACCCCTCTCCTTTTCTGTACAGACATGCCATTACAGGCTGCAATAGCACACAGTGTCTATGTGAAGATGGGTGTAATATTCTGGTTATTACTGAAAAACACAGTATTTTAAATGCACAATGCTTCTAAAACTGGAATAATATCAACATATGCCACATCTTTCTGAATAAAAGATGTGGCATATGTTGATATTATTCCAGCACTATAGAATGGAATAGAATAGAATAGAATAGAATATGCTGTTTACAGCCACCAGAATAATAATATATTTTTTTACATTTACATTTATAGCATTTAGCAGACACTTTTATCCAAAATGACTTACAATAAGTACATTTGTCAATCGCTGAATAGCACATATCATATTCTGACCCTTTGTCCTTTTTTAAACACTTGGTAGGTAAGGGTATGTCCCTAATGCCACATCAGAAGAGCATTAGGTTTAGGTCAATTTGCACATTAAATGCTATAACACAATACAAATTAAGCAGTAAAGAATAAATTGAAGAACAAAGTAAACGTACAGGAGAGGTAAAGAAAGAGACAGAACAATGAGATATAATAAAAGGAACACAAACAAGGAAAAGGGAAGAAAGAAAACTATTGCACCAAATATATTAAACAAACGTTTATACTGTAATATATTGATATTGATCATAACAGCCATTTAAAATGCATGAGAACAATGCAATTAGGTGTTGTAATTCTAAGGATTTTCTCCTGCAGGAGAGGACCTGAATCCTTGTATCCTCTAATACACAAGACCCGAACCCTGTAGGTTCCACACATTGGTATGTGCAGAAAAGATTACCCTTTTTCACATTGGGCACAGCACTGAATACATGCATGGACTTTGCACACAAGTTACAGTATGATTCAGTTGACTTTGATCTAAAGACTACATGTCCTACATGTAGGACTGAGATGAGAATATGTAATATATATATAGATATATAGAGCCAGAAATACAGATTAATTTGGTGTTAAACAGTGTGGTTAATCTCTGATTACATTATGTCAGTGATAACGCTTCATTTAATAACATATAACCAGATATTTTTATGAAATTGTCGGATATGGACCATAGTGGCTGGATGGGTAAGAGAAACGATGACATGATGGAGAACATATGAAATTCACTATTATTCAGGCTGTAATAGAAATAGAAATAGAAGCTTCCTCTGGTAGCGAGACAGAAAACAGCCCTTTCTGTGTGTCTGTATTTCCTGCCAGTGTATGGGTTACACGTGGTGTAATATTTGTTACTGTCTGTTGTAATGGCAAATCCAAATCATCTTATGTTATGCCGTTGGTTTCACTAGGGCTTGGGAAGACTAATCAAAATGCTAATAGTAAAAGTAAGTGGGACCACTTAAATATTTAAACAGTGTGTTAAAACAGTCACTTTGTTTCTACATGTCTGGGGGATGAAACCAGTTTGAAATGAGACTATTTAGGTGCAAAGGACAAAACAAAACCCCAGGTAATTGGATTTAAGACTTTGACTCAGGAAGCAGCTGTATGTCAATAGGCCAACATGGCAGACTATATCCTGGCTCACAAATCCTATTACAAATCACGCTAAGCTCATGTATGCCTCAAGTGACTTTGTCCGGCTCAGAAAGGCAAGTGAGTGCAATTTTTCTTTTCTTTCTGCTGTACATTACCGGTCAAGGAGTGACATTTGCAAATCAAAAGCCAGTCCAGGTCATAGCTTTGTGCAGCTATCTTTATTTACTTACAAATTGACTAACATACATATTCATATAAACAGACATTTAATCCAATGATGGGAACAATGTCGTCTTCTTGTATGAATCAACAAATGATTTTCTTCTTAGTTCATTTCCTCTCCAAAACAAATCTACAGGGTCATTACAGCAACACAACCGACTCTTGTAAAAATATGGTGAACTTTTTCTATGTGCTATGTTATAGAACAGCCTCCCTTGTCGCCTTTGTAGGGATTCTTATCATCTGGGACACCTTTGATCAGGGGATCTTCTGCGGCCAGGCCCTCTACATAAGTAATAGTATTGGTACAGTTTGTAGTCACCTGGGTGAAGGGTTAAAACAGTAGTCAATACTAAGCAACTGTTGACTAGCATGACATTTGAACACTAATATGTTTATTCTACATTATATTATATTACACTATAAAAATACAAGGTGCAATACAAGATATACAAGTGTAGCACTATGATTTGCAGGAGAGGTTAAACCTGGAACCTCATCAAACTAAATTTAGAGAAATGTTTCCTAACAGCAAACAGAAAACATAACACTGTCAAAATGAAGATTTAAGATGAAAAACAAAAAGGTTAACAATAAAAGCATAGTGAGAGATAGAAATAAATCGATAAAGAAATAATAAATAATTACAGCATACATATTAGCAATAAATGAGAGCTAATCTAAGCCTCCTGTATAAATAGAGAAATTGATTACTCACTGATGTCCGAGGGGTGTCAACTTCCTTCTTCAACTGATTCAACTCCATTGTCAGGATTTCCTTATCTGACATATCCCGGGCCATCCTGGCTGTGGGAAGAGAATATGTTGTGTTTTATTGTTTCTGTTTCAGAAGGCGTACACAGAACAACAAATATATTATATATATATATATTCAAATCTTTAAAGTATCATCAGAAAAGAGGTTTTCAGAAGGATGACAAGACAACAGTGCCTGGCTTTTAAAGAGAGATTCGTTCTCACCTGTTGAATGGTGGGATGCCCACTACTCAGAGAAACGTGTTAGCTCCTAAGAGCTCATCGACAGTGTACTTTCCTCTGGTCTGGTCCTGCTTTGTACTGACTGAGCTGTGCTGTGCCTCGGCAGTTGATCAAAGCTGATCCCTGCTGCTGACTTTGTGGGGAGGTTGCCACAGATTGGGCTGGATGTCACCAATCCTCCCTGATCAGATTAAACAATCAGCTGTCAGCTGTAAGCCCCTGACCCTCACCTGGACAGGAAGGGAAGGGTGCACAGCCCATTACACACCCTATGGACAACCGTTAGTAGTGTGTCATAAGGCCAAAGAGAGAGATATTAAATTAGGATTAATACCTTTCTTGCACTTTATTGTGTTAAAAAAGGTAAGTCAGTTATAGTAGTTATATTGTGTGAGTAAATAATGTGCGAATACTTGAAAGAATGTCCTGTGATTTTGGTATAAATTGCTTAAGAACTTCAAAAAGTGCATCATTCGTTCGATGCAAATATTTATTATTTGTATCTACATTTTCACTTCACCTCATTCTTTTAACCTACTTTAGATGCATTTAAATATAGTGGATTGAGCTGCAGATATTTGCATCTGTCAGAGTAAACTTCAATGAGACATCAATGAGATAATGATATAATCCCCAAGTCTATCCAATTTGCAATGTGAAAAAACTAGGTTGTTTTTGATGAATATTAATGTATAATTTTTCTGTGGGCACCAAACATTTTTTAATTAAACAGTAGGTTTTTTTTTAAACATTGTGATTAAGACTTCTATACAGTGGTGGTGGGCAGTGTTTGTGTATGCAATGTACTAGTTCACTACACCTTTTCTGTACATAGACATTTTTAACTAGGTCCATACTAAAAAAAAACTAGATTTTGTTCTGTGCTACCAACCTCTAAATGTCTTTTTATGGAGACATCAGAAGATACAAATCACGGACTAAAGCCTTAAACAGGATCTGAGTTAGTCTCCACACAAGATTAACCTGATCACGTCACTGTGGAATTACTGCAGGATGGCGAAACCCCACCCCACTGTAAACGTTATACAAAAAGAGCAGGCAGAAGCAACAAACATAACTATTTGAGATACACATATAAAATGCAACACCAATTAAAAACAAAACAATAGCACTTGTATGCTATTGCTTTGTGGTCATTAGTCATAATGGCGTCGTAATAACGACTGCTACAAATATTATGCAGATGCTGATCTTGGTAACATCGGTGAAGTAAGACACATTGAGGAATAGCCAATTTTTTTATGCATATGCGAAACTATGATCACCATATACATCAATTTAATTTCTAAAAGATTTGAATAGGCCTACTAAATGTATTTGATGATTGATTCACCAGGAATTAGCTTGTTGCACAAATACACCTTCTGAAGAGAATTGTATTGAAGGTACTGTATGTGTTTGATGCTCTGTATATCTCTTGATCAAATCGAACAGTGACATGACATGAAATGATCTAAGAGGCACTGTTACCTGGCACAATGTGATTATCTACTTTGTCCAGTAGATGGTATCGTTGCATCTCTCTTGTTTGACGGGAAACTGGTGCTTGGTCTGTTATCCAATAGGAGAGCGCCTCTGTGGCAGAATTTAAATTGATATCAAAATAAAAGCGTGACGAAGACGATCAAGTCTGGTGTGTTGTTTCTTTATAGCAGAACATAAGGGCCTGTGTGCACCAAATTCGTTTTTATGCGGTCAGCGTCTATTTTCTATACAAATCCTGTGAAGTTCGGCGTTGACAGCGCTCAAACGTCCTCGGCGTACAGCTTTTAATGCGCTTTGCTTCCAGCGCTTCCGTTGAAAACATTCCAACTTTTGGAACAGTGCTCGTCAATGTCACTTCTCTCTTGTCGGCCAATTAAAATCGAGGAGGGGGCGGGAAATACAATTTCCACACTGTCAACAATGGCAGAGGAAAAACTCATCCTGGATGTCACCGACAACCCAGTCATTGAAGATCAGGCGATTTCTTTAACTATTACACCGTTTCAGCTAGCCTTTCTAAAGTTATAGAGACTATACTACTGACGTTCACATCGAAGTAATGCGGAAGTGCTAAATGACGGTTTTTGTAACCTAGCAAGTAACTACTTGAGAGAAGCCTTCTGAAAACGAAGTCGCTGCCAGTGCAAAAAAACGTATTTGGTGGACACAGGTCCTAAATAAGCTTTTATTTTGATACACATACAGGTTTTGTCCGGAAATTGATCGAATCTCTGCAGTGCTGTTGGTCGAAAAGACGCAAGCCATGGCAGCGCCTGGTAGGAAACAAGTTTTGAGGATACTCAGTCAGTTTGGGGCATTTATATTGACCCGTTTTGGATTTTGGAATTGTTTTAGCATGTTGATGCTCTTTGCTGAACGCGCCGACGCAAAAAGGTAAGCGGTAAATGCTTGCACGAGGACTATTCAAAGAACTCGGACTTGGCCTATTTGCTTCCTTGCAATGATATAACGTTAACGTTACCTGGAGTTGGAATACATGCTGATCCAACAGTCATGTCTTTATAGTAGTGATGAGTGCAGTCTTCTAAACAGTAACCTCGTCAAATTAATCAAAGCAGTTGAGAAAAATAGTGACCCGTTTAATTGCGTTTTATTGGTTTGCATACGATATGTTCATTCTAGCCTAGTGTAATGTTTCAGCCATATTATAGTGTATCCCCTATATGGAAGAGCCATATGGAATCGTTTTTGTAGAATGGGGCCTGGGTAAATTATGAATGGTCTGTAATTATGCTTTGGGCGAGCCCTAATTTAATTGGTGGCCCTGCCCGCTTGTTCGCCTTTATTTTTGCGCTGTGTAATTTTAGTGTGTGGATATTGGGCTGACCATCCAGTGACCAACACACCCGACCATATTATTTTTCTTCTCCAATGAGAATCAAAGGAATTTGTCATTTTTTTGTTAAATACTGGTACATTTTAACGAACTACTTTAGAAACGATGTAAAGGCAACCATCTAGTTTTGTTTAAACCCGGTTTAATTCAATTTTATCTACAGGAAGCCAGACATTCAGGTGCCCTATTTGTATGTGGACATGGGGGCTGCTGTGCTGTGTGCCAGCTTCATGTCTTTTGGGGTAAAGAGGAGGTGGTTTGCCCTTGGCGCGGCTGTGCAACTAGCCATCAGTACCTATGCGTGTTACATCGGTGAACAGGTGCACTATGGAGACTGGCTTAAGGTGAGTGTCTTTTGTAAGAATTAAATTGTAAATGTTAAACATTATTATTAGCTCCTAACACATTGTTTCCCCCCTGGGGAGTATTACCTGACAAGTCAGATACTGTATGTCAGTTAAGACTTTAGTTTCCTCTGTTCTAAACTGACTGCCCTGCTTTATATGAAAACAATTTACAATCTACGGAGAGAGGATAGTATGGCGTAGTAGTCGTTGACATCATGATGAAAACATCATGATGAAAACATTGAGCAAAGTGTTTTGTATAAGATTTAGTCAACACTGGGACCTAGCTATTCATTTAAACAATTTAATATTCAACTGCGATACTGTGGAAGGAATTTGCCTAGGCGCTCTGTTGACTGTCCCTTGTCATTTCCCTGCAGGTGCGAATGTATTCCAGGGCGTTAGCCATCATTGGAGGCTTCCTGATTCTTGCCAGCGGGGCAGGGGAGGTGTACAGGCAGAAACCTCGCACCAGATCCCTGCAGTCTACGGGGCAGGTCTTCCTGGGGGTCTACCTGATCTGCATGGTAGGAGGGACCGGCTGATCGATTTGATTTTCCTACATCTTTAGCAAGATGTCATAAGACACTATTTTCTAATCAATGCGTATTAAATACAGCATTCACAGGTAACGTAGATAATAACATCGATAGATTTTCAATCACGCTGAGCTAGGGACATGGAAAATTATGGTGTTTTTTAAAAACCATAGCATTGAAGGTACATGAATTATTACTGCAGAAAACATCTGTACAATTAACAAAGTACATAGATGGCTTTACAATAGGTATGGCCTACTAAAGAGAAACTGCAACAGAATGTGGTGATGTACTCTATCTGACTGGCCTAGTTACAGAATATTGCTCTCCATGGATTAATCTCCCCTCTCTATATTTGGTGGATTCTTGGAAGCAATTAACTCAATCCAGGGCAGCAGACGGTTATCTATAATGAGGAATTGTTAGTCCCTCATACTTTAAATGTAATTGCATGTATGCCTGCATAGAAAATCTGAGACTAGATTAATTGAACCCAACTCCTTATTTTAATGTTGAAATACTGCGGTATACTGTACGTTTATAGTATGGTAGAATGGGTTTATGGTATTTTACACAGTACTCCTTTCCTGCCACCAGGTTTATTCTCTCCAGCACAGTAAGGAGGACAGGCTGGCCTATCTGAACCATATCCCAGGGGGAGAGATCACTCTGATGCTGCTGGTGGTGCTGTTCGGTGTGCTGGCCTTGGCTTTCCTCTCCGGCTGCTACATCCGCCTGGCCGCCCAGATCCTGGCCACAGCGCTGCCCCTAGTGGTCCTTTTCATCGACGGCAACCTGGGCTACTGGCACAACACTCGCAGGGTGGAGTTCTGGAACCAGATGAAACTGATAGGGCATAACGTGGGCATCTTTGGCGCTGTGCTGATCTTGGCGACGGACGGCTGAACACTCGTCTCGTGACAGTCTCGAATGTCTGCATTGGTTAAGATTGTAGGCCCGTTTTTTTTTTTGGCTTCGAACTTAAGCTACACAGTGGCCTCTCAGGACTCCTACACTCAAAGCTGAGATGTTTGGATGCTCGCACAATGTGTAAGCCATGTCGATTGACATGTCTACCCGCTTCCAATGGGGGAAGAAAAAAAAATCCTTTTTGCTGTTTTAATTGTAATCGTAATAATTTATTTCGAATATTGGTCTGTTTTAAATGTTATGCTCTGAATCCTGACACATCTGCGACAAGTATTTTTGAAAAGTCTCCATTTTTAGAGGGAATCTTCTTGTCAGTCATTAGAAAGTATAGTGGAATGAAAAAATATTTATTCAAAGGTAAACTCCTCGATTTGTGGCTGGAATTACCCTGGCGGTTGAATAAATATTGTTTTCACAAACTCAAGAGTGTATGTCCATTCTCTCTTCTCCACTGTCCTCATAGGCTCACTGTTCACTACCCCTCTCCCTACAGACACCCACACCTTTTTGGGACTGTTAGTTCAAACATCAACAGTGAGTGGGCGTTCTGGGAGTGCTATAACACAATTGAGGAGGGTATTAATACGAAATATAGGAAGGCAGCCACTATGACCACTTTGTATTGGACACTTTTGTATGTCAATTACTATTTTTTTTTTTCTTCTAGGTATATTAAATCTCAAAGCTTTTGTACCATTGCTGCACGTTTTGACATGCACTGCCAATATTTTTCAGTAACTGTCTAAATGGCTTCACGTCACCGATGTGTCTTTCAATTCAACAAGGTCTAGCATTGCAAAAATTAAACGCCATACTAATCCGAACTATGCTGTTGCTTGGCTCAAGTTAATACGTGCATTAGTAGTGCACAGTCATTTTCAGTCACAATACATAACTTAACATAGTATTTATAATTACCTAACTCTTGAAACAGCCATCACAGTAATTAAGAATTCGAACATTACCTACAATCAGTCTAAATAAATGATTAGCTCCTTTAGGTTTGGGATAGTTTTACTGCCTAACTGCTCAGAAGTATCAGGTTACAGTATATTGTAGAATTGCATGCGTCTGACTGCTCTACCACGTTTCACGTAGCAAGTTTAAAAGTAAACCATACCAATGCTTACATTACTAGTCCATTGCATGCCATTAATATCAGGAAAAACTAATTTCAGACAATACTCCAATACTAACATAAACCTAAAGAAACCTAAATCTGTAAGGCAGAGTTAAGGGTAATAAACATTGATCGTGTGTACCACAATCTGATTTTACACCTGTCACTATTTCACCACAATCACCAAATACTCCTCCTTTTTTCTGGTGGTTTGTTTTCATTTATTTCAACTTCTTGAAGCTTCTTGTTGCGTTGTGCTTTGACCAAGGCGGCGACCACAGCACAAATGACAGTAATGCTGATGCATAGGACGGTGCTCATCTCAGCCATACACAGCTGGTTGTCCATTTCGGACAGGAAGGCCCCAGCAAGCTGGACAGGGGCATTACAGAGGATATCCTTATAATCCTCCACATGCAGATGTCTGACACGCTGGATCTTGCTAAACACACGGTGGAGATCACAGTCGCAGGTCCAGGGGTTGAGGGACATCTGCAAGAATGTTCTGGTGGTCTGGAGGTTCAGGAAGGTCTTGAAGTTGAGGTGTTCCAGCTGGTTTCTCTGGAGCCCCAGGAGAGTCAGGCTGCGTAAGGCTGCCAGAGCGTCAGCCTCGATCATGGAGATGTTGTTGTGGCTAAGAAGAAGCACCTCAAGGCTGTGTTGTCTGGTGAGTAGACCATCACTAAGCAAGTCCAGCTGGTTCCCCTCCAAGTTTAGGAATCTCAGATGGGCAAGGCTATTGAAAGACGTGACATCTATCATTGAGATGCCGTTGTAACTGAGGTCCAGTTTCCTGAGGTTTTCCAAATGCTTTAGCCAATGGGAGTCCACGTGCTGGAGCTGGTTGTGATTCAGCCAGAGCTCCTGGAGAGAAGACAGACTTTGGGAAAAGTCTTGAGGGAGCCAATGCAGGCGGTTAAAACTCAGGTCCAGCCTCTCCAGAAATCGCAGGGATGACAGTGACTGAAATTGTTTTGACCAATAATGAAACAATATATGTACAAACATGAATTAGCATTAGCATAGCAAAATTTACATCAGTTGCATCAGGTACTGTGACTGCAGAATACCACAAACATTATTTTGTACCTGTGGCTGCAGAGCTTGGATGCTGTTGTTGTAAAGTAGGAGGATCCTGAGGGCCCAGAGTCCAGTAAAGGAGCTGTTTCGTATCTCAGACAGGTTGTTTCTGCTGAGGTCCAACAGCCAGCTGCCATGAGGGATGTTGTGAGGGACATGGGTAAGCCCCCGTGATTGACAGTCCACCAGGTATGATGAGTCATAACACAGGCAGTGGTTGGGACACAGTTTGGAGCCCAAGACCAGGTTGAAGTGAAGTAGCAGCAGGGGAACCACGCCAACCATTGTCAAAGCTGGAGTAAAACTATTCTCAGTCCTGGTGTACAGTACAAGCCAAGGCAAATTTTGGTGTAGATTGATTGTGAAATATTGATTGCCCCCAGAGAACAGCCTACTGTATGTAGCCTGGCAGACCACTATTCAAGGGAATTATGTCAAAGTCAAATAATTAAATTCAGTTAGACGGAGTCATCATTAAATATTCCTGATAAGAGAAGGATTATAGGTTTAAACAGATAATCAAAGAGCACCATATCTCGGAAACAAACCCTGTCTATTTTGGACCCATTCCCAAAATGAGGATTTTCATCTGCTACTGCATGGTATCAACACATAGACTATAACTTATTCATTAAATCACAATGGCTTTCCTGGAAAATTCACTGTTAAACAAAAAAACATTGGAACAGTCAAGAGCTAAAAGAATATATTTGAATTACTATTGGTTACAACTTACCCATTGTGTTAAATGGCTTTCCTTTCCAATGGAATGTAATTATTCAAAAAAATAATTGTAATGTTGTACTGTTACATTTTATATTAATTGAAAATGTGTATACTGTAATATACAGCTTGAATTCCAGTATAGAGTATAATTAAACGCTGATATTCTATACGTCACATGATATTAAAAATGCACATCACTGACCATAAACAAGAATTGTTCTTATTGTATTTTCATTTTGTTGTTGAGAAACAGTGAGAAATCAGATTAATAAAACAAACGCACATATGCCTACCTGAAATTCACCTGTACATCTGCACAATATAAAAATAAAAATAAAAACGGTACTCTTCTGGACCAGCATTAGCTGTAACAAATGACATGGTAATAGTTCCAGAATATGGTTGAGAACTAACAGAGGATATATTTTCTTGAGCGTTCTTTCAAGCCACTGTGACGCAACTGGAGAGAAACGGCTTTCCACATTTAAATAATTAAATGTTGAACTAATCAGGGGACAGTCGGGTTCAGTTCCCTCTAAATCTACGTGTCAGAATAAGGCTACCCAAGAGGCCATAGAGAAGACTCCTTAAGTTTTGTTAAGAGACTTCACTGAGTGAGAGCCGCTTTTAAATAAGTCATTCACTTAAACCAACACTGGTTTTCAAGCTAGTATAACAAGAGAGCACGATACAAATAATCATTATTCAGATCATAAAGCACCTCCTACAGTTAGAAAATGTCAATCCCTTATTAATTTATGTCATGGATTGTTGGCCCCCAACAACCAAAGCAAATGTTTGGAAACAACAAAATGAAAAAACAGGAATTAAACTATGCTAAATTGTTCAAAAAGTTGTTAAAATTACAGTATTAGTCAGAATTTTTGTTACTTTTATTTTAGAAAATGTCCTTTAAAGTGTGGCATTTCAAGTCACATTTTGTTTAAAATACAGAAAATACAGACACAGAAAATGGATACAGCAAAAGGAAGCAATGACAGAAAATAAAGCTAACAAGCCTTTCTGACTGTTCTAGTTTTTTCTTTGAGGAAATGGAATTGAGGGTGGAAAAGAAAAGGCTTTAGGGACAAGAGGGGGCAGAATGAAACATGTTAGTTAAACTATTTGCTTTATGGTTGATGATTAAATTATTTTATTATAAAGTCTAATTTTAAGATTTAATCTTTGCTCTCTTTTTTTGTCTTATCTTCCCGGACCCAGGGCCCTCAGCTCTCCTCCTCGTGGTCTCAGGCTGAGGGCAAGGAATGCCGACCTAGTTTGGCAGTGGGAACAGAACTGCCCGTGTCGCCTTCCCTGGCCAGCCCACGCTGCCAACTCAAGAAGATAAAGTGGAGTCCTTCTGTGTTTGCTGTGCTTGTGAACGTTGCATGGACTTCTGACTTTCCACGTCTCTAAAATGTTTCTCAACCTGTAGGGTTAAAGCAAAAGTTCTCAGTAGATGATGGATGTGGAAATAGGAAAAAAATGCATATAATGCGTCAAAACCTGTGCCTATAGCAGTATAGGTTAGGTTTTATGGAAGAGAACAGCCAATCAGGGCACTTACTATTTTGCGTACATGACTTAAAGCGCTTCCCTCTTTGCCTTTGCAGTTCTCAACCTGGTAAGGCGGAGAGATTACAACGTCGTCCATCACAATTATGTTCTTCTCCTGCCATTTACAGTCTTTGATGCTGTAAGAGTAGTAGGCATGATTTAGAAGCTGTGACAGAGACATTGTGACAGTAACACTATTTAACAGCATCAGTTATGTTAAACAGCAGATTTAACAATTAAGACATTTCATAATAATGAGCTGTGACATACCAAGTGACATTAATTACATTGGAAGTTATCAACAAACCAGACCAATAAGAACTTAGCTTAACATGTTATAACTCTACTTCTCGAGCACGTGTGTGTGTGTGTGTGTGTGTGTGTGGGGGGGGTGTCATTGGTGACAATAAATACCCGAAGTAGCACTTCAATTGCTCATTTTTGAAATCCCATGCAGCCCTAAAAGAGGTGCACACCCATAATGGTGTCTGATATCGAGTTCATGGCAGGCTTTGGTACAAGGTTGGTACGAGACTTTATAAATACCAAAAACTGATACCAGGAGGGAGGTCAGTTGTTTTAATAGTCTGACTTGATTTTCTGGATTTTTACAATTATGTATGATTGCGCAGATAAAATTGTAATATATTTATCCATCTTTAAGTCAACGCTTCCTAAATCTGATTTGATGGTTCCAATTCCTTTTACATTGTACCGTACCATAAAGAAACTGGTATCCGTTCTAGCCCGTGATAACTTGCTGCCTTACTAAAAATTTTTTTACAATTATTTGTTTAATTATTTTAATAAATTATTTTAGGAAAGCTTATGAAGATGCATGACATTCATTGGAAATAATACTCACGAGAACTTGACATTATTTTACTAGTGTGTGATTAAGCTTTTATCTACTGAATGATCCACACAGGAAATCTGGTTCTCACTCATATGCATCCATCGCTCCATTAACCCTTAGCAAAATTGTTGTTTCTACACTATGCTGGCAATGGAGGATTTGCAACAGGTGATTATGAACACCTTGAGCCATGACCTGCTGGTCTGAATCAAGTGCTTACGTTTTGTGAATAGTCTGGAATAGCTGTTGGCCCTCCACAGAAACCCCAGCACTGATTGCATAGGCTTGGGATAACTTGTCCTCCTTTTCTGTCCGTGCTCGATTGGCAAGCTGTGAAAAGGTTTTGAAAGGGAGAATTGTTGTGCTCTTTAGAACAAACAGCTTTCACCAATGTAGTACAGCTGGCTCTGCCTAAAAACAAGCATTTGTTGTGTGCAACTATGTGATTGTTACTCTACAAAGCATTGTTAAAGATATGATTTCTAGACTTTAAAGTTAAATATATATAGAAAAAACAACAATTGAACAGAAATGGATCCTTTAGCCATAACCATCCATAAAAGAACATTAACTTTAGTGGTGACACAAACCATTCTCATGACAGTGGATGAGACTCACCTTGCTAACATTCAGTGATGCTAGGGGAGGAGGAGTCTCAGTGCGGTCATTTATTATGTCCACTTCAGAAACATAGGCTAAGTTGATCAGGATGACATCATTGAGGTTTGGCTTTCCGCTGGAGGAAGCACATTCTTGGAGAAAGTTAAGGTATGCTAACAATCAGGGCAATGCATTGTATCTCAAGGTGGAGCATTTCCAAACTGAACTTTTTCAATGAAACTGTGCATGTGAAGAACAATCCTGACCATTAGTGCCAGGTACAGCCTGTGCATAGAACAGACTAGCACGCCATTGCTGCCACCTACAGAAACCATGCATATAGCCACAAATCTCACTCAGGTAATTTTGAAAGCCCCACAATTTTCTTTCTAGCTCATTGAAAGTTAATACTAAATGTTTACACAGAAAGTATTTAACTTTGACACTGACTGCCCCAACAACACAAGGATTTCTACCAACCAACTTGGACTACCGACTTTACTCATATTTTGGCCATTAAATCAAGAGACAAGACCTAAGCCCTACCAAATAAAGACTACGGTTGTGTGCCATTTTAAAACAGTTGGTCGTAACGAGTCATCACCACATTCAACCTTGTTGAGGTTTTACACACACGCCCATTAACGGGTGTCGACATAATGTCAGAAGCCCCCCATCTGAATACAGTGTGACCGTACCTAAAGCCGTCCACACGACCAGCTAGCATTAGGTGACATGTTTAAGAAGAAATGTGGTTGGAAGTAATCAATCTAGTGTTCGAACAATAACACTTGGGTCTGACTAGAGTGATGGAAATGTAAAGAATGCTAAAAATGTCCCTTCGTTATACTAGCCGTTAGCCGCAGTATGGGGTTGCCTGACCACAGCGGCTAACAAAACGTAGCATGTTAGCTTAGCTAAAACCAACATGTATATAGTGGAAAGGGGAGGTGAATCGAGGATAACATTCACACCATCTTGAAAAAAAAAGAATCACCTACTTCTTTTAGGTAACGTGACACAAGTTGCATAAAACTACCGGCTGGATCGAGGTGAAAGACAAATGCGGTACATGTCAGCTAGCTTGCTAACTAGCAACGGATTGTGCTTGTGGAGACCACACAGCCATGATGCCATACTAGAATTCGTTGCCAGATAGTGACCCATGTTAAGGTCTGGCAATACAACGTGTGGACTCGCAACAGATACACTTACTAGCAGCAAACATAAATCAGGGCTATAGCCTCGCTACACGCACAAAATGTACAACACATACGCGGTTGGTAAGTGGAAACAACCGGTTACAATACTTAAAACGGACAAAGATATGCAACTCGGCTACCACCAATTACGCCTGCGCGGATCACTATTTTACATGTCTTCGGCTACCCTACAGGCCCTTGCAGCCAGGGAGGCCAATGAGTCATTCGCACCCGAAACAAAAAGGATACTCAAAGTTAACATCTTGGACTGGTAGTCAAAGGCGACCACCTCTCCTTGTAGACTTTGGCCCAAGCAGGTGAGGCAAGAGACATGGCTCCCGACGCTAAAATACTCCCCCGGTCCAGGAGCCGCCATCTTCTCCGCCAGGAAACCGGAGCGCCTGCCTTGCGTAAAACAACGCGATGTCGTATGCAGACGACCATTGGGCGTGTCGAATCACGTTGCGTCATATTTTCATTCATTACAAAATGGGATCGAGACGTAGCAATTTCTCTTAACCACTTGTATTATAAGTTTTACAGAAATGCGCGCGAATGCGTTTAAATTAAAATGAATGTTGCCCAATTATTGAAAGTGAAATTTTCTTGATTTGTCGTTTATTCAAATAAAAGCTGTTAGGATTGGCTCCCCCTGTTGGTTGTAAACGTATGTCATTATCATGGTCATTATTGAGCTCTGCTGCACCGTAGCAGTCAGGACTGGATTTTGATTCCGTTCTGTATGTTTTTATTTATTCCAACCATCAGAGTTATATTTACTGGAAGATACAATGGAAGCAGTTCATACCCAAGGCATTTGGTTCGCTGAAACTCTCCAGCAGAAAACGATGAGTCAAGAAAAACTTTGGCTAATTACAACTCATATCGGTGATCCTAAAGCAGCCTTCTTGCTAATCTTTCCTTTGGCATATTTTATCAGCAGACGAACTGGGGTAGCAGTACTTTGGGTAGCTGCTATATCAGAGTGGCTAAATCTGGTGTTCAAATGGTAAGAGTGTAAACATACGGTGTCTGCCTGTTTGTCTTTATACATTATACGATTAGCATGCTTTATTCAACTTTCAGTTATTGAATCAGAATGATAAAAAAATCCCCAACACTTTAAGAAATACATTCAGAAATCTTAATTTCCGGTTCCTATAATCTAGTCCGCCTCTATTTACCATCCGAAACAAACGCATAGCGGAACCTTGTATTATGGACGCAGAAACATTAAAATACTTCCCTTTACATACTGTATTTATATTACAGACGATATTATCACTTTCTTTTGTCAGGATACTTTTCGGGGAGAGGCCATATTGGTGGATCGGTGAATCTCGTTTATTTGTCAATAATCCACCCAAAATTAACCAGTTTTCTTCCACTTGTGAAACTGGCCCAGGTAACTTAACGTTACGTATAAACATATTGTTTTTAAAGAAACTTGTCATTTAACCAGAGAACTGGTTAACAATACTGCCAGTGTAATCATTAAATAGCGCACACTTCTGACCATATTTCCCACAAATGAACTGAAATTGCAATTCATTTGTTAGGCAGTCCTTCAGGACATGCTATGGTGACTGCCGCCGTCTGGTGGGTTATGGTGTCATCGCTAAGCTCATTTTTGTACTCTCGTTCTCAGAGGTTTGTAACTTAATTATGATATTTCAGTCCAAGAACCAAGTGCAGATATCAGTCAGTGGCAGTAAAGTTAAACACACAATAATCAAAAATTTCCCTTCTATTTCTGCCTTTAGTAAGCTGTTGACTGCTGTTCCGTACATACTTTATGTTGCCATGCTTGTGGCAGTTGGACTCTCACGGATTTTTATCCTGGCTCATTTCCCTCATCAGGTCATCGCTGGCTCTATAACAGGTCTGATGATTTATTGTTATATCATCAAAATATGGCTTATTATTTTCTGTTAAATTAACCACTCAAATAAAAAACATTATTAACGCCAAAAATCCAAGTAACTGTCAATCTTGTTATGTCTCTCCAGGGTTTATTCTGGGTGTATTCTTAAACCGTCGAGTTCCAGAAGGTCGCCCCCTGCTGTTCTTTGTTGGTTCCAGCATTGGTTTGCTCCTCAGTGCTCTGCTTTTACATGCTGCACTGAACCAGTTGGGAATCAACCTTTCCTGGTGAGCAGTTAGTTTCAAATTTAGATTGCTGTTAATGATAATTTATTACCTTAACTTTTTTAGTTGACTAAAATGTGTAAAAACAGCACAAATCCACATCTTTGTGGTTTTACTGTGTGATCATCCCCGGTGTCACATTTCAGTGCTGTCCTTTGTGAAGGCAAAAAACTGTTTCCTGCCAAATCTGGATGTATTCTATTCTAATTTTACAGGTCTATTACTTTGGCTAAGAAATGGTGTACCCATTCGGAGTGGATTCGGTTGGAGACAGCCCCCTTCTCTTCTTTGACGCGCGACTGTGGTGCCATTTTGGGTTTAGGACTAGCTCAGTACTGGAAGCCTGGTGGATGGTCACTTCCCAGGGCTCCACGTGCTTTATGCATAGCTCTGTCTTCCATGGGCTTGTACCATGTTAATCGCCTGCCACTGCCAGTCCATCCACAAACTCTCTTTTATGTTCTTTTCTTTATAAAATTTATTATAGTGCCACAAGTGGTCATTGTACTCATACCTGGCTTGGTATACCTTCTTACAGATAAAACCAAGAAAGACTAGAAACACATTCTTAAGGATCAGTCATGTGAGAAAGGATTTCAGTTAGCTTTCAGGGGCCAATCTCCGCCTTGTAAGTCCTGTGTTCTCCAGCATTGTACTTGTAAACAAAACATTTGCAGTAGTATTGTCTTAACTGTCTTAACATAACTTGTTCTATATATGAAATTTATCAAGCTATAAATAATGTTAGTGTAGAGAAGTAGCACTTGTACTGTTTGGTGCAAAGGACAGCAGATGTAAACAATTGTACAGTTTAACAGAGACATGTCCCACCCTAAATGGCAGTATGTATGTAGGACATGTGTTGTATACAAAAAGTAAATAACAGGCATGCTGGGCATGTTTCAATTAGTAACCATTTATAAATGTAATTTCTTTTCAAATACATACTGTATGTTTGACTGTACACATTACAATCAGTTATGATAAAAACACATTCTTTTTATTGTTTTTAATTAAACTTTTTTATCACAGCGATCTGAAAGCTCACATTTACAGACAAGAGAACTTTGCTCAGCAAGCAAATATACATTAAAATAAAATAAAAGGATCTTGAGAGAGCTTTTGTCTGGTGAGGTTGAAGGGAAATGGCTGGGATTTTCAGGGACAGCAGCAGTCACCTTAACTTAATCCCAAATCCAAACAGTATATCACACACACACACTCACACCAGAATCAGACACTGCTATACAAGTTTCTGCTTGAGCTCATGGAAAGTATAGAACATGCATTGGACTATTTACAGCAAAATAATATACATCAACAGGTTGAAACCATACTCGAGCGTATTCAACTCATACGTTTTGCTGAAATAAAGTATGATACAGTTTATACCTTCATTTATGTAACAATCTGTTGGGCACCTAACCGATGAAACCGTGAGGGTGAAATTCTAGCGCGAGGCACTAGTCAAATTGACAGTTAACCAAACTACTGCGTCCACATTTGCAAATGACTACGGCGTTAATTTCTAACACCCAAATTCCATATAAGGAGTGGAAATTTTACATATCTTTTAAATTATTTTGTTACCGTAGTATTACTGAATGTCAAGATATGTGCAACACCAATATAATCGACGCACTGATTTAGTTATTGATGGGTTACAGATTTTCCATATGTGGAACACTTAAATGTAAAATTAACAGAACTTAACCTTTCTGAAACAGACTTACCTAAACAGAGCAGGAAATGTTAATATATACAGCAGGTACAACTTGTGCTAGAAAGTCTATACATCTTCACCAGTTTAAAAACATTGTTTGCTCTCTTGTCATTCTTTACTGCTTTGTAAATCATATAGGAGTGCCTATGATAGTCTGGTATCATTGGTCAGTGGAGGCACGTCTGACCAACCACACGCCCACTTTCTCACAATTCAACAATCATAACAATAAAGTAAGTAAAATACATAAAGTGCACCCTTGGTTAAGAACTTCACAGGCATTTTAGTGCAGAAATGGCTGAATAATAGATGTAATGTGGAGAAAAGAAAGAAACTGCATAAAACAATGCAGAACAATAAGGAACTCATGACAGTGGTTAGTATGCATTCAACAGCTTTCAGTTAGCAGACATTACCAATCTCTTGCCATTGTATTATTCCTGTATACGTTCTATTCTTTCAATAATATACGAGTCAGTTCTGAGGGACATTGCCAAACTTTGATACTCATGTGTTACGAGTACCATAAGATATAATATTTGTCATCGAACGTAAAGGCAAAACAGTAAGCATTTTCATTTCCCAAAGATTTACCACAAGAAATAAACGTATTGCACTTATGGCCTAATTTTAGCGTTTGATACAGTACGCTGTCCTCTCAAAATAACTTGAGATTTCAGCAAATCTATCCTCCTACAAGCTTGTACAAAACTATAGTTATATTTTTATAAGCACACAGGTACACAAGTAATAAAAGTTGTTTATTGTTTGGGAGCGAATCCAAGATGTGATATATCATAAGAGATCGCATGTCTTGGCAGTTTGTTAAACTTCACACTAAGGCATATCATGAGGTTTGTTATAATACAATAATAGAAAAAAAAAATGCAGTAGAGTCTCGGTGATCGACCCTCAAATATCTGTCTGGTTTGTTTAATGGCATAGTAAACAAAAATTGTGTAATTGTGTAGCATTTGTTAGCAATAGTTAAAATATTCTACAATATCCCAACTCAATACATGCAACCAAAGCTTCAACATAAACCATGAGATTTGAATGACGTGTGCATGCACAGTTCATAGTTTGTATAAGGTTTGATTGTGTATTTCGATTACTTGTTCAAATTCTTGTCTTTTCAAAAAGGTTCAGATTAGCGAGGATCTACTGCAAATGGGAATTATAATTGTGGTCGCATTACACCATGGGGGGGAAAGCAAAACCTTGACACAATGGAGGCAAGTGTGTTCATCAAAGTTGGTCAACGTCCCTCATTCATCGCCTGGTATGTATTCGACATCCATTTGAAATGACTAGCAATGGGACACGAAGGCAGGTTTTTAACAGAATACAGTTTAAACGCAAACTATGTTTCCTTTGTATACCTATGTACAATATATAACTTAATTATAAATATTCTCATTTTTCTTTAAGTACTGAGTTGTGGAGCCGTTCATATTTTCTG
>JAOEHI010000011.1:2452529-2474912 GCA_025447815.1 Percopsis transmontana
TGAAATGACTAGCAATGGGACACGAAGGCAGGTTTTTAACAGAATACAGTTTAAACGCAAACTATGTTTCCTTTGTACAATATATAACTTAATTATAAATATTCTCATTTTTCTTTAAGTACTGAGTTGTGGAGCCGTTCATATTTTCTGAGTAATTTACAGTATTGAACATATAATATTGTATTACATAGAGTAGCGCCTACTAGCAACCTTGGTTAAGAGCACACTTTGAGAGAACAGAAAATGGATAGATAGTCCACAAGTACAATGAGAGTTCAATGATTTGTACTTTTCACTCTCACAGTCCAACACATAGTGTTCACTTGTGGGAACATTGTGCCACTCAACCGTACGGAAGTGCACCGTCTTTGATTCAATATGAGATCGGAAAAGCAGGTGCCCTGCTCTTTGTGTGCAGAGTGATGGTGATGCGGTAATCACTTCTCACGTGTGTGTGTTGGTATTATTTAGCGTCTTATGTCAATGTCAATCCTCCATGTGTGCGATCCTGCATGTCTGTCGCTCTGCGAGTAGAACCGTCTCTGATGAGTTCTTTAAAGACGAGTCCGTCCCTGTCACACACGCACACACACGCACACACACACACACACGCACGCACGCACCGAGGTCAGCAGCATCTGTGGTACAGCCATTCTCTTCTCTCACCTGCGGTGACCCCGCCCAGCCCGCCCGGCCCACCCGGCCCGTCCGGCCACCCAACCCCGCCCACAGCCTGCCGTCACACGTTGGACTCCACAAACGGTCTCTTTGGTTTGATGGGGGAGGTGGGACCCTGGGTCCGGGAGTCGCGGGAGAGCTGCCGGTACATGTTGTCCTGGTAGGCCTGCGCCACAGGCAGAGTCCTGGCCACCTTCACGTCTGGGTAGGTCGGGACCTGGCTCACGCGCTCTAGGATGTCCCCCCCCCCACCGCTGCCGCCACGGGAACCGTTGGCCAGCTTGCCCAGGGAGGAGGGCTGGGACGGGGCGTAGTAGTCCTCCTCCAGCAGGTGTCCGTTCTGGGCGTTGTTGGTCTTGTTGTAGTAGGCGATGTTGCCCAGTGAGGTGGGGGGGCTGTAGGTGGAGCCCTGCTGGATCATCTGGCCCGGGGAGGTGGGGCTGATGGCCGAGTCCATGGAGGTCATGGCCCAGCCCCGGGACGGCTGGTGCAAGTACTGCTGAGTCCGCGCCGTCTTGTCTATGATGCCCATGAAGGGCGTGGCTCGCGAGCGGGTGGCCTCGCCCTGGTACAGCCCCCCGCCACCGCCCCCCTGCGGGGGAGACAAGGGCGAGATGTCGTCGCAGGAGCGCTCGTACGTCGCCTGCAGGGGGATCTCCATCTGCTGGATGGAGGAGGAGGGCCTGAAGCCGGGTGCTAGGTTACAGGAGGAGCCCGTGGAGATGTTGTTGCTGGAGGGGGAGAAGCGCAGGCCCACACTCTGGGAGTGGATGAGGGGCCGCGGGGCGGGCGCATGCTGCTTGATCTCAGTGGTGTTGGCACTGACGGGGCGTCTCGCCATATGGGGGATCTCGGGGGAGCCCAGCTGGCACTGGGGCATTGCGTTGGCACGCTCCAGCACGTGCTCCAGCACGTGCTCCGAGACGGGGTAGTAGGCGGCCGACTGGCTGCGGCTGATCTGAGGGGTCTGGCTGTAGCGCATGGCCCCCGGGCCCCCGCTGCTGGCGCGGTAGGCAGAGGAGGGGCGCTGGGGTAGCTCGTCCTTCAACAGGCCCGACTCCATGACCCCTCCTCGGCCCCCGTGCTGACAGAGGGCCCCAGCGCTCAGACTAGCCTGGACCTGGGCCATGGGCCGCCCGTCCAGGGAGGGCTGGTACATGAGACGGCTCTCCACATCCACCGAGCCCCCCTGGTAGCGGCTGCCGATGGGGTGCCCCATCTGGCCGCCATAGCCGGGCTGGCTGGTGCGCACGATCTGCGCGATGGAGGGCTGCAGGCGGTGGTGCTGCGAGGACAGCGAGGGCTGCGAGGACAGCTGGAAGGAGCGCTGGCTGCCCACCTTGGACAGCGGAGACTTGGGTCGCCCGGGCAGCTGCTCCGTCTGGTAGCGCACCGGGGAGCCCGACTGGGACCGGTACAGGCACACGCTCTCCACCGGAGGGCTGGCCCGGTACTGGGCCGCCCGGCGGAGGGGGGAGGGCGGCGGGCTCTGGTGGTCCATGCCCTGCGGCGGGGGGCTGAAGCGGTAGGAAGACTGGTGAACCGGGGAGGTGTGCGGGGGGCTGTGGCGGTAGTGGTTCTGGTGCGTGGGGGACAGGGACGGCGAGGTGGGCTGGTAGGAGCCGCGGGTGGGCGAGGACATGGAGGAGGAGGTGGGGTGGTACTCGTAGGGCTGGCCCATGGGGGACATGCCCGACAGGTACATCTGCTCCACGTGGGAGGGGGAGAGGGGCGGGCTCTGGATGACGGGCAGGCTGGAGGGGTTGGAGAGGGAGTCGGGCGGGGGCAGGCCCATGGACATGGCCTCCAGCTCCTGCTCCAGGTAGTCCTCATCCTCAAACAGGTCCTGCACGGGCTCCATGTCCTCCAGGCGAGGCTCCGGGGGTGGCGGGAGGGGCATGGAGAGGGAGAGGGAGAGGGAGAGCGACTCCTCGTCCGGGGGAGGCGTCGGGGGAGGGGAGGGGGGCGGCTCCAGCTCCAGCGGCTGTGGGTTCTGCTCCTGGCTGAGTTGGTGGCATTCCTCCTCCACCCTCTGGAGCAGCCGCTGGATCTCCCGGTTGTTGGGGCACTGCTTTATGGCTTCACTCAGGTCCTCTAAGGCTTCAGGGAATTGTCTGGAAAGACGCGAGAGAAAATGTCTAACAACAGAAAGAATATGCACGATACAGATGCTTATCCCAAACTGGCCATAACAAGGTTTAAAGCACCAGGCTCACGAGGACATTGTGAACAATGCGTCACCACGAGGGCAGCAGTGTGCGGTGCAACAGAGTCGTGTACCTGCTGCTACGCTTGGCACGGGCCCTTGCGTAGTACGCCTCGTACGATTTTGGTTTCAGTTCCAGCGCCTTGGTAGCAAATTCCTCAGCCATCCCAAAGTCCTGGAGAGATTAAGACGCAATTCAGAGCAGTGTGGCAAGCACAAGCCACAGAAAAATGAATGGCATGTTCTAGTAGTTATAACCGGTGGCGGTGCAGACGTACGTTCATTTTCCTACGACAGCGGGACAGGTTGAGGAAGAGAGACACCTTGAGTTCCCTGAACGTCTTGAGGTCCTCGCTGAAGCCTTCCCGTGGGAACTTTTTGAGGGCATACTGGTAACGCTGGGCTGCCTCCTTCACCTTCCCCTTCTGAGAACACAGTCAAATCAAACGTTCAATTGTCAAACAATGATGTCAAATACACGGTCCATATAACCCTCACCTGAGCGCTTGAGTAGCTCGCACTCCTCTCTACTCCTCCCCCCACAGCAGGCCTAGACTCACACTATTCTCTACCTCTCCCACAACAGTCACACGCCTACTTGTGGAAAATTGCGTATGAAAGATATAGTGAGCTACAGTGAGCAGGGGCTGAAATTCGGGGTTCTGGGAGCCCTGTAACACAATGGAGGCGCGTACCTTTTAAAGTGTGGAAGTGAAAAAGGCCTGTACTGTATGCCTCTCTCTACATTTCACACATAACAATAGGATACGTAGCATTTAACTCATCAGTCATCAAGAGCTACTCATGGCAGGACGGCCATGTTCCCTGACCTTATAGAAGCCGTCTCCCTCCTCGATGAGCTTGCTGAGCAGGATGATCATGATGTCGGGTTTGGAGGTGGCCATGGCCCACGTGGCCGGGCCTGGAAAACACAGCAGAGAGAACAAGGAGAGAATAGAGTGACAAAGGCACAGAACAGCCAGTGGTCAGGAGGCAGGGAGGAGCGACTGGGAGTCACGGTACACACCACAGGAAAAACAGATGAGAACAACAGCCAAAAATGAGGGGTGAAGGAGAAAAGACAGCCATCCGTGGCAGGAAACCCCCCCCCCCGAAACATTACACTTAGATTACACTGCTGGTGCCCCTCCCTCCCACTGAAACACAGTGACCTTGCTGCATGAATGCTGCGACAAAACCCACCTGGGTCAAATACGATTTCCCAAGCATTCTCAGCATTTGTTATAACTTTTTTAGAGCACAAGACTGGAGGCGGCTCACCACATAGGGCAGGTAGGCCAGGTAGGCCAGAGGTGGCCTACCTGTACGCATCCTTGAGCAAGATGCCTAACCATGTAATAGCACCATGGAATTGTAAGTCGCTTCGGATAAAAGCGTCTGCTAACTGATCAAATTGTAATTGTAATTGTTTTGTGACAACCTCTCAAGTGTCCAGACATGGAATCCCCAATCAGCTGATGCTCCACTTCGATTAAAGCAAACAGGTATATTAGAAAAGAAAGAAGGTCTGCTAGCATTTGTACATGCTCTCTCTCAATTCATCATAGGATGAATGGATGTGTTCAGGAACTCAGAAAGCAAGAAAACAGTCGTTTCTGATAATAAACCCGGGGAGGGCTTACATCCCCTGCTGGCCGTCTTGTGCTTCAAAATGTGTGTAGCAAAACAAAAACACTGTGGCTGTGTCTTTTCTGTGTCTCCGTAACAGCAGTCCTTGACAGTTATGCGTACACACACACCATTTAAATGATGAGGCAGCGGGTCTTGCACAAGGCGACACAGGGCGGGCACAGGGAAAAAAAACAACAACAACAACAACAACAAGGGAGGCAGGCAGGTTGGTTAAATCGGAGCTCTGCAGGCGTTGGCTGTCCTCTGAGAAGAGGAGTGGCTGGGGTGAGGAAATCCTCCTGACTGGCCTAACTGACACCGCGGAAGCATCTGGAAGATGAGCGATGCACAGTGCAGAGGTAAGAGAGCTCACCTGGATCTGTGGCGACATAAAAACATGCACTTATACTGTCTGGGGGTTGGGAGGGGGGGTTACTGAGAGAGGAGGGCGGAGTTCTCATGCATCTGCAGGATGAAAGGTCAACACCGCGTCACAATGTCACAGGCCGGGCATGCCGCTGTCGTCGATGGGTAGGACGTTACAGCCTCTACCTCTGGGCAGTCCCGCCCTGTGTCTCTGCCACTGCTAAATACCTCTAGTGTTTTACTGTGTGTCAGTTTAGGGAGGGTGGTAGTGAAGGGGGGAGGGGTTGGTAGCTAAGCTGGCCTGCCGACACGTAAGAGCAACACAGACAACACAGAGAGAGGAGATAGAGCTGTCTAAATGCCTGGTGGGGTGAGAAGTCGACAGCCTTGGCTTTACCTCGGGGCCGACTGGGCAGCGTCTGACATCCTGGGACCGGAGAGAGAGGCGGGGTCGGGGGGAAGGGGGGTCAAGGTCATGAGCGAGGGAAGGTGAGTGAACGAGGTGGGTGGGAGGGGGGGTGCAGAACCGCCAGAGAACAACAGAGAAAACAGGGATGTGGGAGAGTGTGGGAGTGAGAGAGAGAGAGAGAGAGAGAGGCGATGGTGGAAGTGGAGGAGGAAGAAGAGTGAAGAAAGGAACACAAAAAAAGCAGCTGTGAGAAGCGGAGATAAGTGCCGTGGCAAAATAAATATATACGGATATATATATATAAATATAGATATCTATAAATATATATAAAATTAAACGAGGCCGAAAGGAAACGCCACAAGGAACCGAGAGAAAGAGAGAGAGAGAGAAGCACAGTGGTAACAGTAGTACAATAAAAAGAAACGCACATGAATAGCCAGGGAGAAGCAGCGCATCAGCAAGGGGGCGGGGGGCATCGGACGGCGTATTAGGAAGGGGGGTTCAGCGACATGGAAACAAACCTGCAGCAGTAAAGCCCTACAGCACGCTATAATAGCAAGCAGGGCAGGCTGGTAATTGCAGAGAGCTGCATAGTTAAAAAGGGAGTGAGTCTTCCATCTATGGCTTCTGCCCTCAGTCTTTCATGCAGCCCATGCTTGGATTAGACCACATGACCTTTTCAGCCAAAATTGGTGCCATTTCCAATTGAATCTCATCCAGTGGCAGGCTAATAACCTTTCATTGTTGTGCTATGGTAGGGGGGGGGGCAGATGCTATATTTAGAATAGGGCCTTTTGTGAGCTAAATAGCAGGTTATTTATTCTGTCAAGCCAGGCCTATTCCCATTACCTATCTTGGCTCCTTTCTTGAGCAAGGCGACCACCACGGATGTGTTTCTGCATCCCACCGCCCTGTCCAGAGGGCGCATGCCACTGTAGTCCACGTGCTCTATCATGGCCCCGTGGTCCACCAAGAACTGGACCTGAAGGAAAGTACACGCAAGAAAATGGATGATGAGCTGGATACATGTAACCAGTTAAAAACAAACAAGAAAGCTAGCTGGCCATGACACAACAGACTTATATACTGTATCTTCTAATATAACCGTCTACCCCCCCACCCCCACCCAAGCCTTTGCCGAGACAAAGGTCTCGGCAACAGAAAAATATGTTCTACTTCTAGATAAAAGGTCCTAGGTTTGATCCCTTACATTGACCTGCCTGCAAGTACCCTTGAGCAAGATGCATAACTCATAAAAACGTATACATACCACAAGTCAATGGATAAAATTCGAATTGGAAAAAACCAATATTCCAGTCCTCCTCTTACGATCCCTTTGCTGTTATATCCCAGTGGTCACTTACCACCTCAGAGTCACCATAGAAGGCGGCCAGGTCCAGCGGAGTGCGGCCGTTCTTGTCGGCGTGGTCGGTGGCCGCTCCGCTCTCCACCAGGCAGCGGACGACCGGCAGGTGGCCCTTCAGGCAGGCCCAGCTCAGAGCAGTCAGACCCTCCTTATCCGTCAGGGGCAGAGAGGCATCTGGGAAACAAAACGCCAGCGGTGAGATGCTGCCACTACCCCCCCCCCCCCATAATCGCTTATTGTGTTTTCACAGTACTGAACATGCTAGCTAGTTTGTTACTTAATGCTTGCTAATTTCGGGTGGTGGCGGCAGTAATCGAGCGCAAAGGCGGCGCAGTTGTAAAAGGTTTGGATTAGAATTCATAAATTATCAGTAGGAGTGGTGGGGGCTGTCTTCAGTTACGGCCAATCAAATCAGATGCTCTCATTCCCTTTGGCAGCAGCGTGCTCTCTGTCTCTGCGAACTGCCAATTTCGTAATAGACGGCGAAAGTCCATACCAGCGGAATAAACTGTCAGAAATGATGTCCTTGTTCGGGAGGTGCACAGTCGCCAAGTGCACAAATATGGCACCTCTTATTAACCACCATGACACACATGCATATATTTTCTTTTGTGATTAAAAAGGTTAAGGAGAGTAGTCATTAGTTAAATTATTCACGAAATAGGCCAACATAACATACACAAAAGTGGCATGTGTGATTTTGAAAAGGCAGGTGCTTAGTGCACCTTCGCCTTAATCTCGGAAACTACCACACAACGCCTGCGTCTGCACTTTGACCAAGCGGAGACACCTTGCGCCCACATTACGTCTGCATGAACGCTACCGCCGGCCCTGCGCGTCTGGTAACTAGAGCCCTTAGTGTGCAATTTATGGTCACAAGGGGGTAGAGTTGAGTGAAAACACATCCTTGAAAATACACATGCATACAAAGTGTGTGGGCACAGTCACATTCAAACAGAACGGTAGTGTCGCTTTTGCTAAATGTAATTTTTTTTTCATACCAGGGATTTCATGGCCATTTTAAGGCAAAATCCTAACTCTGCTCCGGTGTTATGCATGTGTTACACGACATATCTAAATAACCTGCCAAGTAAGGATGCTAAATTTTACATAATCATAATACATAAGTGAATTTCATGTTAAGTTCAAGGAATTCTGTTAGTTTTCTACACCAATTATTCCTCCACCACAACATCCACTAAGTATGGGGTTCGCAAATCTTTCAGTTCCCAGCTTACTAATTTCTCAGCTAATCGCTCCTCACAGATGCCCATAAATGGTTAATTAGTAAGATGTAGTCTTCTGCTCTGGCAAAATAATTGCAGTGTTTCTTCAGAATAGGAATGGTGTGTGTAACCCATGAATTGAACTTGTAATACAGCTTGTTTATTTGCGACTAGGTGCATCCAGGGGCTGCACTGCACTCTGATCAAATGTGAAGAACAAATATTGGCTAAAAAGCTTTTTTTTATTTCCCATTGAGAAACTCACCTTGAGCCAGTAGGAATTCCACAGTTCCCAGGTGACCCTCTGAGGCGGCCATCATCAGCGGTGTACGGCCCTGCTTATCAGCCAGATTAACATCTGCCCCATGGGTCAGCAGCAGATCCACTATCTACAACACCCAAACACAACACCCAGGTCACTGTCTCAGGGAATGGAAGTGTTTCAGTCAACTGTCTGGAGGCCATTTCGACATGAGTTGCGAAAGACAATTTGATTAATTCCGATACATGTGCACGTTTGACAAATGACAACATTGCCACATTTCTTCAGCTCTTTCAAGGTTAGCCAGAGCTAGAGTTAACAGACAAGGCTCACAATAAACACAGAGAAAAGTCTTGTTTGGTATGCTGGAAACTAGCTAGCAAGTCCTTGGCTTTAATTGATATTTGTGATGTAAAATCAGGGTTTCTGCAGGTAAAATTTAAGACCATTATGAATGCAATTTAAGACCTATTTCATGTTCATGAATTAGGGCTGTGCTAAAAAATCGATACAGCAATATATTGCGAAATATATTTTCGTGATATACTACATCAATTTTCCAGCTCAAAAATCGAATCTTTAAAAAAAAACAAAATTTTTTTAAAGATTCTCGTTTTAAACGGTGTGTGAACTACAACTACTAGATGTCGCAGTACGGCTATTTGACTAGAATTGACGGCCCACATTTCTGGTAGAGGGAAATTTGGATGCAACCTGACAGACGCAGCTGACAAAATTACAGCAGCTCCTTAAAAATACAAAGCCGATGTGTCGTATTTCAGCTCTCTTTTTACATTTTCAGTGAACTATGTGGAATATCGCAATATATCACAATAAGTATTGTATCGCAATGTATCGTGATATAATCGTATCGTGACCCTTGTATCGTGACCCTTGTATCGTGACCCTTGTATCGTGACCCTTGTATCGTGACCCTTGTATCGTGATATGTATCGTATCGTGAGGTCCTTGCCAATACTCAGCCCTACCATGAATACAGAAATATATTGGGCGTTTGCTGGTGGCTATATATGGTGACTTCCCATGCGACTCTAATGCATTTATACCCAAAGTTCCTAATTTTATTGTTTTCCAGCACAAGGTGTAGCAGGCTTCAAATTCATTATTTTTAACAGGCATCAACCAAGCACTAAATGCATTGTTCTCAAGCCAAATTTTGTTAAACTTGCACTTACCCATATTAGATGAAAGTAACGTTAACAGAAACAATTTTAAATTACTTCTAGAAGTACATATTTGTTTGATGAGGAGACGCTACATTAGCCCACATACCCGACATACTAGCCAAGTGTGCTTCGATGAAGTCTGACCAGGCTGCACAGTTTGCATTAGTGGTTTTGTTACAGCGTTATCAATACAAATTTTCCACAAAAATGCATTTTAAAGACACTGAAGTCAAATGCAACTTTACACTGTAAAAATAACATTAACTTCATAATCCAATACATTTTAAAACCTGTCAAAATCTTTTAAGGTTTACAAAATTCTAAGGCTTACCATTCCGATTAATGGATTTGAGACTTTTTAGGACCCACGGAAACCCTGAAAATGCATTCAATAGTGCTGCCAGGACCGCACATTTCCACCCCAGATCACTGATTAGATTTCAAAACACTACTGTGCAGGAAAGAGTGTGTAATTGTAGGGGGAGGGGTAGAGAATGGTGTGACAAGAGGAGCACCTTCGGGGGAGATGTAGAGAGATGTAGAACGCACAAGCAGATGAAGAAGATGACGTGTGGCAGACTCACCTGCCAGTGTCCCTGTCGAACGGCGCTGAACAGCGGGACGATGCCTCGTCGGTTGGGCTGGGCCACGGCCGCCCCCTGTTCCAACAGCAGACGGCACACGTCCAGCTTCCCCCGGCCAGACGCCGCCGTCAGAGCTGCACACACAGCGGTTAGGTGTCAACGTCGCCCTCACGGAACAGTATTACACTAAATCAACCTTCAAACATATTATTCTGAGTGTCACTCAGAACTCAACTGTCTGGCACCTGGTTGTGTTGGTTGTGTTGGTTATGCGGCAAAAAGGCCATTTAAGGTTATTTATGGGAGGCACATAAGAAGGCTTGAATAT
Source organism: Percopsis transmontana (assembly GCA_025447815.1). Taxonomy (NCBI): domain Eukaryota; kingdom Metazoa; phylum Chordata; class Actinopteri; order Percopsiformes; family Percopsidae; genus Percopsis; species Percopsis transmontana. Next base: position 2,462,774 of record JAOEHI010000011.1, read on the forward strand.
AGGGTTGCGAAAAATAAATGTGAATAGTTGCTACATTTAAAATCTATAAAAAAATTTAAAAAAAACACTGCCTTGACATTCAGCCAAACCCAAACAGTCAAGCCCCTGACTGATCCCTGACACCCAGACACGGAGACAGAGATGTGATAGAGCAAAACAACAATTTTAAGATTCTTAGTGGGATTATAAAGCTTCTAGAGTGTCAACGTCTCAAATTAAGGAGTGCCAGTAGAAGTGAAAGCAGCTTAGTACTACCAGCAGGTTGACAAGCCTTAACTACCTTTGTAATGACAGGACAAACACTGACAGGCCCTGATAACACACAGGCCTACAGTATACACATGGTATCGCTTCAATACTGTTTAATTTAGAACATGTCAGGTTAAATAAAGTCATCTGAGAACTGCTTTCATACATCTAATCCTGAATAAACAGTGAAAACACGGCTGTCTTGAGACAACATAAATACAAATGGAAAAGGAGGGACACAATATTACTTGCAGTGGGGAATTAGAAGCTTTAGGTTACAATGTGTTAAGATTGCTCAATGTGCTGCCGCTGTGCCATTAAAACCCTGGAGCAGGCTGACACTCCGATGACACCGCTGCACTGCCATCAGCATCCGACGCACGGGAGCAGTCTCATAGCCGCACTGCAGCGCTCCTCCACACACAGTCACACAGTCACAGCTAGGCAACCGCTGCTTTCTGAACGAGCGCACGGATTCACAACACTGGCACATTTATACAACAGACTGTGTTTGTGCACGTACGCAGGCGGGGGAGGGGGGGGGGGAGGGGCGTGCAATACTGTGAGAAAAGGGCAGGCGATCTAAAGTATGACATCGATATGTCAAAATGTATCATGAAGCATTTATGGGCTTGGCTGTCAGTCTGGAGCTGGGGGGCTTAATCACTGGAATGTCAGCCAGACAGCTCTCCTACCTGTCTCTCCCCACAGGGTGTCAAAGTTATTGATCTGAGCTCGCTCCACCTCTTCTTCATCCTTCTCTGGCAGGTCCAGCAGGTAGGACACAATCTGAGAAAATGTTACATTGCATCAAGATTGGTCTCTATACTATAGCTACTATAGGCTAGCTATAGCATGGTACAGCAATACTAGGATTACAATGGTGCAAAGACTACAAAGATAGTGAAATGGGAAAAAATAGACCGTCCGGGGCACTGAGTTGTCAAAAACTCATTAGCCAATGGGGAGAGGTTTGTGTTAGAACTGCAAACAAAAAGTCAGGCAGCGCAAACAAGAGAGTTGGCAGCATTAACACAAAGCTGACAGTGATGGCGACCAGCTGCGTAGACTTGTTTGAAATATGTTTTTTGAGAAACAAATGGAACCCAATGGAGGTTGGGAAAAAAACTGATAGCTGAGTTAATTTAATAGGGACCAAAGGAATATTTGACCAATAACATCAGCGTGTGGACTTAAATTGAGGTAAGATTGTGCAGGCATACAGGCATGGTCTTAGAGATTGAAGAAGACCTTGATGTATGAACTGGTACCTGGGGTATGACGGTAGGTTGGACGTAGCACATCAGGACAATTCTGTGCCAAAGACACACTATAGTCGTATAACAACATATAATATTGCACTAAAACCCCTTTTGCTTTGGGCTTACCAACCTAATCCATTATGAACTAATGAAGGGAAACGGGTAGCTCCACTTAGTTTTTTATAAACGGGGCTAAATTGTTAGTTAACTGAAAGTATATCACTCATAGACAATACAATATCTCCATTAGGTCTCTTTCTTGTCTCAGCTCACTGTAGATAGCCATAGACTATCTTTAGCAATCTAGAGTCTATATGTTTCTTTTTAATAGATCGATCTTTTAGGCTAATATGTATTTTTTCCGGTTTCTAATTTTACAAACTCTAATGTATGCTTTGGCACATATCTTCAAGTTAAAGTATTTGTGAAATATGGCATGCAAATTTTAGACATGCCCATTTTTATTTTGAGCAAGAAGTCATTTTTGGTGCTTTGAAAGAGACGGGATGGTTTTGTTTTTAAGGAACTATACCCATGTGTTCCTTAAATAAAGAGATTCTGGTTTACAAGACTTTGGCCTTCTCTTTAGTGGTTTTCACAAGTTTGTTTCCAGTGACTCTGCATTAGTTGTGTTCCCTTCAGAGGTTTTTAAACATCTCTCTAAATTTGGAAAGCTGCTATATAGTATAATATAGTATATATTATTCAATATCCAGCCCTACTCCTCACCTCGGTGTAACCCATGCTGGCGGCGGCGATGAGGGCCTGCTGGACGGCGTGGCTCTTGGTGAATGCTGCCTGCTGCTGGGTCTGCTGCTGGGGGCCCAGGCCCCAGTCGCACTGGATGAGGAACTTGACCACGTCCATGTGGCCCCTCAGCGCTGCGTGCACCAGGGCACACTGGCTGTTCCTGTCCAAGTGGTCCACCTGTTGGTCGCATGAGGACGGTGTTACAAACACAAAACCAAGAACAACTAAACAAACAAAAATACAAGATAAGATCTGACAACAGAAGGCAGACTCACAAATGTATATAGAATAAATGTTATATTTTCCAGGCTTCAATGGGTTTGGGCTTCTATATTCTGTTCCCCACATATTGAACATCTTCACAGACGGCACCTCCCCTCTAATTTCCGCCACACGTTCACGCACCTTGGCTTTCTTGCGGCAGAGTGCGCCTACGATGCCCATGTGGCCACCGGAGGCAGCGTAGCCCAGCGGCGTGAGGCCGCTCTCAGACGGGGCGTCCACGGCGGCACCGTACTCCAACAGCAGGGCCACCATCTCCATGTAGCCCAGGTGGGCGTGGACGCACAGCACCGGGGCGTTGTTTAGCACCTCCGTGCGGTAGTTGACGTTGGCTCCGCCCAGCACTAGCAGCCTGCTCACCTGGACACGCAACCATGACAAAGACACACACAACATTGAGACAGGTGCGATTTGAAGAGAAATATTTTAAGCTTAAACCAAAGTGTAACAGCGACATCTACAGGCTAAACACGGGTTATTGCAATTGCTTTATTTGATTGGCTCAATTGAGTCCCAGGCAGGTTGCCAGGTCGTTCCATTGACATGTGTGTATGGCAAGTGATATCATTGTGCCCAAAGGTTTCAACCTGTAGATGGCGCTGTCCCAACAGTGTGATTCTAGTGTTTGGTTACGGTTTAAACCGTTTTTGTCTCATTTTTGTTTGTTTATGAGTGCTGTTTTAGTACACCGCATGCGTTGACATATTCTTTGTCCAAATACTCATAGCTGCGGTGGGTACCTTGATGTTAGGGGTGTAGAGGTTTCGGAGGGAAGAAAGTGCAGTTGAAAGGCCTTCTGTGCTGTAGGACACCCACAGGCCTTGCAAGATGGATGAGGAAACCCCAACTTTCTTGCTGAGACCCTGGAATGGGGAGATATACTGCATGAATATTCATGACCTTCGAACAAGGCTGCAGCTGTGAGTTTATAAATGAATGTAGAAGGAAAGACAGATGTAGGGCAATACCTTAAAGATGTGTGCTTTGAGGATGTGATGGCCCAGCTCAATAGTCTGCTGCCTGTTCAGCTTGTTCTCCTGCCGAGAGAACCAGAAGGCCAGCAGGGTGTGTCCACTCCTGCAGAGGGTGGCAGAGAGAGAAACGCATCAATCTGCTACCGCATCGCCAAGCTGCCGGGCTATGCTACCATCGACCGGGTTTTGATCCACAAAGGGATATTTATCAGCTAAATACCTCAAGGGAACATGAGATTGATTATTCAAGGGAATAATAGAATGGGATGGTTGGATGCAACAGTTTAATCTTCCTTAATAAACATCCTGTATGATACAGATTAACCCCGACATGCATAGTTTATCTCTATTTACATATGAGTGAATAATCAAATACCAATATGTACGTATGCGTGTTCCACAAACACAGCTTCAAAACATGGACCTCCCTCTGCAAATATTAAAAAAGAACCCCCGCCCATTCAACTGTGAGAAGCACGCCTCATTCTAAGCTCTCCCCCTCCTTTACCGTGGATCGCAGAGGAACTTTGTTTTCTCTCCTTCTTCTCGCCAGATCAGCCACTCCCTGAAGGACGGGTGCACAAACATCCTGGTGCCGTCTCTCCTCCTCACCAGGAACACCGAAAGGTTATCCACACGCTGCTGGAAGTCTTCCCAGTCTAGTGTGCCCTGCAGACACAGACATCCATTCTTTTTAATATGCGAAGAAGATTTTTGTATTGACCTCACAGTGAGAGTTGTGAAATTTACGAGATTTGTGAATTGCTGGGGATACGCTTGGCCAGAAATCCAAGGCATGGGAACGCTACTGTGGTTAAACTGCAGGTCATTCTCCGTGACGACAAATAAGATATTTTGTACACAATGTGTTCACAAAGGGAATGAGCAAACGCACTGTGTCAGCACTGTGCGAGTGAACAAACACACTGATTAGACCATTTGTGTGAATTAGTTGCATTCAAAAATGTCCCAGCACAAACCAAATATTTTTTGAATGTTTAATCCCCGCACACATAGAAATTGAGGTTCCCTCTAAATATTAAATAGGTAGTAAACATGTTTGAATGTAAGATCCATTTGGGATCTCTCTTCTGAGCTCCTTTTCTACCATATACATTTTCTGACATGCCAGTATTCCTACCTGCAGGGAGCCAGAATTGATGGCCTGATATATCTGCTCGTCGTTCAGGGGATGGAGCGAGGCGACGGCCACGTTGAGCAGCGGCAGTGCCCGCTCGAAGGACGACTGGGTGGGGAAGCGCATGTTGCACTGCAACAGGTACACCTCCGCCAGGTTCACCGGCACCACCTGGGAAGTGACGACAGGCCCATCACAGAATGCCCATTTCATTTCCATTTGAGTTAATGGATTGTGTTCTTGGAGCGCGTCAACCATTCCACGCTGAGGGTGTTATCAACTTATTTCATGTAATGTATCTGAAATCAAATACCATCTAGGTGTAGGGGACACATTTCATACAAGCACAATTTCTATGTATTATATATAAATGTGTGTGTGTGGTGCTGATTATTAAACATGCAAAATAAAATAAACAACATAAACAGACAAGAAAATGAATTTTAAGTAATGCTTTTTGTAATTTTTGCAAGGGATAAAATGTTCATTAATTTTATAAAAATGTAAAAAATATAATAACTAATAATAATAAAAAATATATATATTTTTTGGGGATATTTCTGTTATCTTAAACCATGGATTTATGTATTCTGCGCCATCCCTGAGTAAAAGAGAAACATATCTATAAAATCATTAACAAACGAAAAACAACAACTTAATATGCAATACTTCTATGACTACTTACCTTGTAACTGGAGCTTTTGAGGACTAAGTAGCCCTTCTCGATCAGGTCAAAGGTGAGTTTGAGGTACAGATAGGAGCCTTGGCTCAGGGCCTTCAGGTGGGCGCTGAGCTTGCCGAAGGTGGTGTTGTCCATCTTGCCGTTCAGGGAGATGTTGTTCTGGATCTCGGAGCTGCTGTGGATGCGATGCAGGATGTAGCCCTGCAGGTCCTGGTCGATGGCGTCATTCTCCTCCAGCCCGTCCAGAGAGATGCGGTGGAAAGGAAGTAGGTTGGTGATGTCCTGGACCAGCAGGAGAAGCACAACAATATACGAATTGATCTAACGTTAGCTCAGTAGTTTCAAACAGTGGGTCGATACCTCCTAAGGGATCGCAAGATTATAATTATCAAATAAATAAATAAAAATGTCAAAAAAATTTGAACAATTTTGTATTAAATTATGTTTTAATCTAGATACATAAAATTAATCTAATATAAAATGTGCATACACTTCTAATGGCGTTTATGCTATGCTATTAAAATAAGTATAATATAATATTCAGTGCTTCTAAAAGTTTGAGAACTACTGATCTTAGATAACACTGATGAATCATCCTAGACAATTACTTGATTTGTGGTATGAAATGTATTGATAGAATATTCTGTGTAACCTTTATACTTGTTTATGTGCGTTACATTCAAGAGGAAGGGGCATCCTAGAATTACAGGCGAAAAAAAATAAAGTATTCCATAATCATAACAAATCAAAAATGTTGATGTTAAAAATACCAACATCAGCATGAATCCTTGTTAGCTGGTTGAAACAAAGTTTTACAATGGCTACTATAAGAGTAGAAATGACAAATGTATTATTTAAAAAAAAAAACAGTCAGTTTTTTTACAGTCTAGTGGAAGCAAACCTTTGGCCTATTGTCCCTTACCTGTAAGGTAGTTCTGACCGTGACCACCAGTTTGAGCCAGGGAGGAAACTTATTTACGGTTTTGGTGAGGAAAGAGACTATGGTGTCGCCATAATCAGGTTTGTGGAACTCTGCCTCGTTCAGACCGTCGATGAGGACGATGAGGTCCTCGTCTGAGCTGATCTTCCTCTCTGAAACATAAGACATCACTTTTCTACTCTACAGCACCACACTCACAGGATTGTGATTTTATATGGTTTATTGAAGAAGAATTTCATTTTGTGTGCCGGTGGAATTTCATCATTCATTAAGGAACACAGTCAAAACAACACATTTGACCCTGCGGTCAGCATAAACATCAGTTATGCATCAGTACATTTCAATATCAGGACTAGATCAAACATGTGGCTGAGAAAGCATGACACAAGAACGTCGACAATATTAACTTTCTAAGGAAGAGTTGTAAAGAACTCCCAACTCTAGCGTCACTTCAACACCCAGAGACTGAATTTCAGACATTTCACTAACCAAGCACGACTTAAAATGAACGCTAGTATGAGTTCATTGTCTTGTTGTCCAAACACACCTTAACAGGACCACATTGCAGTTGAACACTAGGTTCAATTGCAATGCATAAATGAAGTAACCTTGTTACATGATGCTGCGCTTATTCTTGGAGAATATTATTTGCTTACAAAAACTGGTGGTTAACCAGTTCAACTGTTGACAAATGTACTAAATGTAAGTCGCTTTGGATAAAAGCGTCTGCTTTTATGCTGTAAATGTAAATGTAGGTTAAGAGATTATGGCCTAAATAAGTATATCACCTTTGTAAAGTGCGTCCAGGGGCTCCAGCACCCCTCTCCTGAATGAGGCCAGAGGGTCCTGGACACAGGAGCGCAGACTGAGCATACTCTGTAGATGTGGCTCCCGTAGCAACAGCTCCCGGTAGGCTACGAGGTGCGGCGAGCGACACAGAAGAGCCGCCACGTTGTGGACAAACTCGGGCACCAGACAGGTGTAGGCGTTATCTGCCTGGCAGTAGTGGTACGCCACCACCTGGGGGCGATAAGACGACGAAAGACGTCAGCCATGCTGCACAAACCTTGGATATTTCTGCACACCCCTGATCTTAACCTTAAAGGTACACTACTTCATTGTGTCATAGGGCCCCCAGAACTGAGTGTGAATGTGGCTGTAGATGGAGGGGTGGAGAGGAGTACATGCCACTCAGTATTCAGGTGCGGGAGGGGCATGCGTTCTTCTCAGTTTCAAAACGAAACGACAACAACAGGCACAATTCAAGGACAGCACCTTTAATAATTAGCATGGATATTGAAAAAGCTAACCGACCAATGGCGTGGCTTAATATGAGCCCACTGGAAAAAATTACAACTTTCTAGAAAACAGATTTTGTGCAGCGTTCTGTAAGCGAGAAGTCAGAATTTTAATCCCTGCCGCGCCTACCAACTCATTTGGGATTGAGTCAACTTCATGGTGGATGATCGCAGTATTATGAAACATAACACTGCTCGTTTCGCTGTACGGTTCAAGCTATTAATAATTCATTGACTTGAAAGCGCCGGATTCCGAGTTAGGTCATGTGCACGTGCGAGACGTCTGAGGCTCAAGGAGCCATACTTGATTGTTATTCACAAGAAGGAACTTTGAGCTTGTTTATCTAAAAAAGAGAAATCAAATATTTAATCATTAGAGCTCTTTGTGCTGAGATGTAGCCCGCAGCAAGTGGTGAAGCCCGGGCAAGGGGGATTCAAGAGGTGAGCCAATTAGACAACACCACAGAGAAGAAGGGAATAAAATAAAAAACAAAGAAAATGAAGAAATCTTAATGGGAATGCAAATTTTCAATGGTCACAATGAGCTTTAAACAAAAGAGGTGAAAAGGGGAGTGAACTTAATTATTAATGCATAAAGTTCACAAGATCTAATAGCTGGGCTGAGAAATGGCTTTCTGCAGGCATTAATATTTCATAAGGCTCCCTGGCAAAGTTGTTTTTTCTTTTTTAAACACATTTGCATAATGCATCAGGTTGGGACTGGGGATGCAGATGGCTAAGCAGCAGGGGTGGAAGGGGGGGTAAAGCACAGAGAGAAAGAGAGAAAGTGAGACTATTATAAATCATACAGGTTTACATGGCAGACAGGTTAGGAGGTAAGTTAAAGGCTCCACGACAGTTATACAAATAAACATTTAACATGCAAAGTAGCCAGGGAAAGTACAGCACCTAAGGAGAAAGGCTTTTGAGGGTAGATAATTAGTCAATAGGGGTGTATAAACTGTATAAACACTATTATAATGAACTGACGATGACGTTTAAGTCTACGTATTTACAAATAATAGGTTATTCTTCCGCCTGTAAAAGATTTGACTATAAAAGAAATATCACGCATCTTATTAACCATTACTATTAAAGTATTAACTATTAACTATCAACAAGATTTTTAAAAATAAACAGTTTTATTCAGGGTTCAAATTGTTAGAGCTAGAGCTATCTTCCTGCTTTATAACAAGATTATATCCAAGACAGCAATCGCATGTAATCGAAACGTTCAAAACCTCCACCTACTTTCCCACTGGTTATATATATCCCTTTAGATTCACTTATCACAATGCTACCGATTTTCTTTTCTACCATTCTAGTTACTCTTCCATTTTGATAATTCTATAGGAAATCTATTTTGAAGGATTTCTCCTACAAATCTTTTTGGACTCCTCATAATAATGCTAAAACGGTATATATCCCGCTATATTGCAGTGAAACCTGATTGAATTTGATGGTTAATTTGACCATCAACCAGTGTTGGGATAGTTAATATTATCTCCATTATTATTACTAAGCAAAACAAGTGCTTGGTTTATGTGGTTTAAAATGTCCCTAATTAAAGAAAATGTCACATAAAATAAAGAAATGCTTGGTCCCCCAAGAGTCAAAACCCTAATTCAGCTGGAATGGGAGTGTGCTCACACTATATGTGGGAGTGTGCTCACACTATATATGTGTGTGTGTGTGCACATTCTTGCCTGAGATGCCAGCCTCCTCATTGCTTCCTCCTGGCGTCGCCTCATCTCCGGGGTCCCGGGACAACTGCCTCCGCCCAGGGTGCCATGCTGGGGCTGGGGTTGGGATAGAGGGAGCCCCTCCCCGTCTGGACACATCATAACACTCATTAGTCACTCATGCTATTATGAGCCTACTGCATCACTGTGCTCACCATGTCAATCCATACATTCGGACACTTTGCTTCTAATTGCCTACAGCTTCTAAGTGCCTACCAGCTTTATCAATAAAAAATAAAATTATATATATATATATATATATATATATATATACACATATACACACACACACACAGACTGTTCTCTTCACTAAGCACATACAAAAACTGTTCTAAAAAGCTCCACAGCCAGCAACAGTAATCCTTCCCCAGTAAGAGCACAAAAACAACATCGAGACTGTACAGTGTGTGCCGCACACTCAGATAGATGATATAAATACACAGGTGGATAAATATATATCCTCGTGGGCAGGCGCCTACGTTTGGGGGAGGCCTGCGGGCTGTCAGAGGCGATCTGCCTCATGCGGGTGCCGTGGCAGCTGAGTGCCACCAGGCGCGAGACGATGGCCGTCTTGCCGAAGCCGATGTTGCCCACGACGACCACGCCGCGGTTGGTGCCGGCGTTGGGGCTGTTGAGGTGGCCGTCGATCTCCTGGAACAGCCACTCGCGGCCCGTGAAGACAGAGTCCATGGTGATGCTGGGCACCTCGAACAGCAGCGGCTTGAGGGCGATGTCTTGAGGCCGGTAGGGTGCAAAACGCACTGCCGGGATCATGAGAACATCGGTTAATCATTTTCATAAGTCATATACTATAGTGGAGCCTATCACATACAGTATGTATTATAAATAGTACTTATAGAATAGGAATAATGTTGTAAATGATTTAAACAATGTCCATAGCATTTATGTGTTATGTATTTTCAAGGAATAGATGGTTAATTTCCCTCACTAGGGGGAGTTATTCGACTGAATTCGTCAGGAGGGCGGGCAGCTTCACAGCAGACGCAGGACATCATTAAAAACGGATGCAGCTGAAGCGAATTTGGCATTCACTTCAGAAGCCGTGTGATAAAAATCGGAGTAAATTTAGGCCTTTCCTGCTGGATGCCCTCTCATGGGGTCCTTGTCTTTTTGAAGCCTTTTCAACTTTTGTGAGTAAAAACATGCCGTTGCTACTCTATGTAGTATGTCATTTTACAAATTATTCCACCATATGGCGATTATGCTCAATTTAAAATGCATGTTTTTTTGTTAATAATCCAAAACCTTGGCTTGTGAGTGTTTCTGTTCTCACTAAAGCGTGTTAGCTTGTTAAGTGCCACCCAGAAGCCATGCGTGACTGCGTGTTAAGGAGCACAAACACCGGTGCAAGATGTAACCTGTAAAAATGTAAAGGAACTTACGTGACTGGGATTGCCAGGCATGGGTGTTATTAGCGGAAGCTGAGACAAAAAGACAGATAGAGATGTCAGAGAAGGAGAAAATAAAACAATGAAAGAGGGAAGAAAAGAAAGGCAGCAGTGAAGATAGGAATGAATTTGGCAGCAGTGTGCAAAAGGTTAGAGCACAGGGCAATATGTGGCTCAATGAAAAACAGGGTGTGGCAGCACAACATATAATCACAATAAAAGAGGCACCAGACCGGAGTCGATTACTAATTGAAATCCATTGAATTACATGCATTGAATTGAGCAATAGCTTTAGGCTGACCAGAGGGCAACTTGGGAAAGGTTTGCACTTTTGGGACACTAATTGGTTCTACAGCAACAGGGGGATAGATTGATCTTGCATCAATCTATCCCCAGAAAAGTAAATTAATTTACTTAAAGTAGTAATTTGAGCCTCTTTTGGCTAGCAACTATTCACTTGACTGTTGGTATGACAAGCGTCTGTGGGCGCCCACACACCACAAAATACCATCAACTTACTAACACCAAACTAATGTGAAGAAGAGTATTTGGGGCCGAGTTCCTCAGGAAAACTACGCAGGGTTTTAACCTCAGGTATTTCACATTGCTGTGGCATGCTCTAACTGAGTTGAACCAAAAATGGGTGTTTAAATCCCCCAGACAGAGACAGTTACTGGTCAAGTGGAAAAACCAGTAATAGCCGACCTCCGTGGTGTGTGGAAACATGTGATACATTACATTAAAATGGAGAGACTGCATATGTTGTTGTGCACTTGGTGTGCAGATACAGTATTGCTGCATGTGTTTGGGGGTGGGAGGAGGACGGGGGAGGGGGGGATTGCATAAGAGACTCACGTCTGTCAAACCTGACATTAGTGTGTTAACTGTGATAACTGCAATAGCCTGATATTGAGGTTTCAACGAAAAGGCAGTGACAGCTATAGGGCTGATATTATTATATTTTTTGATCACGTCTGAACCGCCGCTGCAAGCGTGATTTCTATTCTGTCCGCAAGGCTAATCAAAAAAGCCAAATGGAAAAAAACAGCCATTACTCTGAAAACATTCTTGTTTAGCATAAACATGTGATCACCGGAGAAGCACAGAGCAGGTATACCTGGAAGTGGGTGAGCAGCTACTTTTAGTTTAGACTGTGCAGCAAAATGCAACCGTGATCGTGTGCTCAAAGTACAGAGCAATATAATACCCGCTGCAGCCAGTATTATAAATGACATTTCAGCCCCGTTTCTTGGCTAGGCTGCATCAGTGCTTACTCAACAACAGACAAACAGCCATGAACATAACCCCACACACACAAACCAATGCACCCACACAGTAACGCGAGAGAGAGAGAGAGAGAGAGAGAGAGAGAGAGAGAGAGAGAGAGAGAGAGAGAGAGAGAGAGAGAGAGAG
>JAOEHI010000011.1:2475012-2487191 GCA_025447815.1 Percopsis transmontana
TGACCATATAGGTGTTGCTATCAGGTCACTTAATAATCATCTCTGGCTGGCAGGTTGTGGTGAATGCTCTTGTCGGCGCCATTCCCTCCATCTTCAACGTGCTGCTGGTGTGTCTAATCTTCTGGCTCATCTTCAGCATCATGGGGGTCAACCTGTTTGCCGGAAAGTTCTACCGCTGCGTCAACGCTACCACAGGAGAGCTGTTCCCCATCTCCGAGGTCAACAACAAGAGCGACTGCATGGCACTCAGCGAAGCCACGCGTGATGCGCACTGGGTCAACGTCAAGGTCAACTATGACAACGTTGGTTTGGGATACCTATCCCTGCTTCAAGTGGTGAGGAACGTCTTCAATCTTGGGTCATGGGGGGTGATGATGTACACATCACACATGAACGTACACATACATTTCAATTTTGAAGTTGCTCGATCTTTGGTTCGCTCACTTGAGGCTCTGTTGCGTGTGCCCTCCCACTCTCACTGATTGGATCAGACACAAGCATGACTAAACTTCCCTTCACATTGTAAGTATTGAGACGAGTGTGTGTGTGTGTATTTCAGCCTGGATGGAAAACATCAGTGAGCTCGTTCCTTCAGAACGAGCTGTTAGTTACTTTTTCGATTGTTCTGATAATTGCTTTGACTCCACAAATGCTATTTATTTGTAACACTGTATCTATAAACAATGTTTTGTGTAATTGCAGGCAACATTTAAAGGTTGGATGGACATCATGTATGCTGCAGTTGACTCACGAGAAGTAATTGTTTTTAATTTAGCACATTTTGAGTTAAGTAATATATCAAAAGCTCTGTCAGCCATTAAAAATGTTACTTTTTACTGTAGGTAGAAGATCAACCTTCTTATGAGATTAACCTCTACATGTACATATACTTTGTCGTCTTCATCATCTTTGGCTCATTCTTCACTCTAAACCTCTTCATTGGTGTCATTATTGACAACTTCAACCAACAAAAGAAAAAGATAAGTAATATATTTTTTTGTTATTGAAATTCCACTTTTTTGTTGTATGCAAATTTGATCCATACATGTTTTAAAGAAGAATACAGTAGATAAATGGATGAATAAAATGACCTTTTTATTGGATTGTTTCAGCACTTTGGAGATAAAGACATCTTTATGACTGAAGAACAAAAGAAATACTATGAAGCCATGAAGAAACTTGGTTCCAAGAAGCCACAGAAGCCAATTCCACGACCAACGGTGTGTTTTAGCCTGAATTTATATAATGTCACAAATTTATAAAACAGTACTAGCAAGCATGTGTGTGTTGTTTTTATTGGTATTGGTAATTTCGGGAGATCACTGGCTAAAATACCATCTGAAACTACTTTTTTTGGAACGTCATCATTTGGAACACATTTTGGATGGTGTAAAAAGTGACCTCAACAATAACTGTACAACATTGATGTGAAAAGACTATATAACCACATGGAAATCATGGTTTCTCTCCCATGCCATTCCACTCCCCTGTGTCTCTCTTACCCTAAAGAATCTACTCCAAGGTGTGGTGTTTGACCTTATCAGTCAGCAGTTCTTTGACATCTTCATCATGGTCCTCATCTGCCTCAACATGGTGACGATGATGGTGGAGACCGACAACCAGAGTCCAGAGAAGATGGATTTCCTCTTTAAAATCAATGTCGCCTTCATCGTTGTCTTTACAGGAGAGTGTCTGTTGAAGCTCTTTGCCCTCCGACAATACTATTTTACCAATGGATGGAACATTTTTGATTTTGTTGTGGTCATCTTATCTATAGCTGGTGGGTACCTAATTATCATTTACATTAATAGCACAGTTTTTAATTGTCTGCAAATTGAAAATGCAATTCAGTGTGAATGTAGAGAATGTTTTCCTGATTGCAGCCCATTTTATTCTATTTCAGGTACAATGCTTTCAGATATCATCGAGAAGTACTTTGTGTCTCCAACTCTTTTCAGAGTGATTCGGCTGGCCAGAATCGGCAGGATTCTGCGTCTCATTAAAGGTGCCAAAGGAATTCGGACGCTGCTTTTTGCTTTAATGATGTCACTTCCTGCTCTCTTCAATATTGGCCTCCTGCTCTTCCTTATCATGTTTATATTCTCCATATTTGGCATGTCAAACTTTGCCTATGTTAAAAAGCATGCTGGGATTGACGACATGTTTAATTTTGAGACGTTTGGCGGCAGCATTGTCTGCCTGTTTGAGATCACAACGTCAGCTGGCTGGGACGGCCTTTTACTCCCAATCCTAAACAGGGAACCACCAGACTGTGACCCAGACTTTGAGAACCCAGGCTCAGATGTAAAGGGTAACTGTGGCAACCCCGGTATGGGCATCATGTTCTTCTGCAGCTACATCATTGTTTCATTTTTGGTGGTGGTCAACATGTACATTGCCATCATCTTAGAGAACTTCAATGTGGCCCAGGAGGAGAGTGGCGATGCACTGTGTGAGGAGGACTTTGAGATGTTCAATGAGACCTGGGAGAAGTTTGATGTGGATGGCACCCAGTTCATTGAGTACAGCCGACTCTTTGATTTCTGTGATGCTCTGCAGGAGCCGCTGAGGGTTCCTAAGCCTAACCGGCTCCGTCTGATAGAGATGGACCTGCCCCTGGTCATCGGGGACAGGATCCACTGTCTGGACATCCTGATGGCCGTCACTCAGATGGTCTTGGGAGACACGGTGGAGATGGCAGCAATGCGGGAGAGCATCAAGGCTAAATTCATCATGAGTAACCCCACCTCAGACTCCTTTGCACCCATTACAACCACGCTACGCCACAAAGAGGAGGAATGGGCAGCGGTGGTCATTCAGAGGGTGTACCGGAAACGGCTACTGAAACGCTCCATACGCCATGCCTCTTTCATGCGCCGCTCCAAGAGGCTGGGGAGGATGGAGGCGGAAGAGGACCCACCAGAAAAGGAAGGGCTGTTGGCACAAAAGATGGAAATGTTGTATGGTAGTAACACAGAACTTTCACAGGAGATGGAGCAGGCGTCGTTGCGAGCCCAACCGCCTGACACGCCAGAGCCATTGTCTTATGACACATCGGCCCAGAACGGGCCAGAACCCCTCGGGCAGAATTTCCTGGTCGTGCCTGTAGAGGTCACCAGCGAGGTTGTGTTGCACTCTGCCCCTCATCGGAAGCTTTTGAACTTCCAGGCAAACCTGCGAGAGTCAATTGTATAACAAATAGCACAAGAGGAAATATTAGGCCTCCTACTGTTGTTTTTTTCTCTATATTGTTTGCTGTAAGGTGTTATTGCCATGAGGTGTAGTTATGTTATGAGATTGCACTTATGGAATGCATCATAATTATATATATTATATGCCCCCCCAGGTGAGTTGAAAAACATAAATTCCTTTTTTAATGCAACATAAAAATATTGAGAATATTTTGGTGTTTCAAATAATTAGAAAATATTGAGCGTTAAGAGTGTGTAATTTGTGTAAAACAGAATCTGTGATAATTTACATTAAATATCCAGTGAAAAGTTGGCACAGCCAGACTTCAAACTAGTTTTGCAGTTTAAAGTCCAAATTTTTGTCTTACAGTTTGAAGCCCAAATTAAATTTTAACATTCAAAGTTAAACACACAAGTTCGTTTTTAATGGTTGCCATAGTTACCTTATGACTTTCAAGTATGTAACATTATCAGTATATGTGTTGAATGGCTGTTATCAGATTAAATAATCCATTCTAGTTTTACCTGGTTCAAAGATAACATTATTAGCTTTGGGGACAATCTCAGTGTCACGTGAAAAAAACACAAGACTTATGGGACTGCAGGTTCCAACTCCAAGGTAAAATGTTATAAATATGTAATAAATAAATATTAATTAATCAATACAGTTACAATAGATCTTGAAAATGGCACACACTTTACCCGAAAATCCCATGCCACAATTGGAAGTCACTTTATATATTTCTTTGATCATTTATTTTCATTTTGAAAAGCAAATTAAGCCAGTTCCTATTCCTGCTTAGTTTAAATCACATTTGGAATCTCAATGGTGTGAGCGATCCATATACTAATTAAATGTCATTTATCACTATACATTTTATCACAATTAATTGTTTTTGAATTATTAGATATATAAAATGTAAAACCTTTCCAGAGTAAATTACATTTAGCACATGTTGTCTTTGAACCCAAACACCCTTTGTTAAATAACAATAAAATGGGCCAGCTAACACAATCGGTTGGTTAATACATTTAGTACCTAACAGGCTGATTCAGAAAGACCCAGTTTACATTGCACTATTTTTACCCTTTCAGGTCAAGTTCAAGCAGTTTACTGTGTAACTGAGAGACTTCCCTGTCTCTAAAATAATTTAATCACAAAGATTATACGTGCATCTCTAATAAGTGTTACTTAAGTGTGCTTTTTTGCTTTTGTCCCATCAGATTATATAAAATTATTTCAAATTAATTTGTCTTACTCTGCTATTTCAGCATTTACTGTCAGCAGGCATTTACTGTTTTCTCTTGGGTGGATTTTAATTACAGTTTTCAGCTAAACAACTAATGTATGTTTACATTGACATGATTGTACAGAACTGATAAACCACCAATTCTCAACTCAATGTTTTATAAGTTACATGTAGGCTACTATACTTTATATATTACTTTATACTATTACTTATATGGGACATTTTTACATTCAGTCTGATTTAAATTCATATTTTCTCCATTTTTGCTATATCTTTATACAGATATAACGTAATATAAACAATATATCACAATTAATCGAACCTGCAATATGCCTTTGTGTTTGTTATGACCCAAAGTTGTGTACGTCTTAACTCATTTCAAATGTCTTACTTTGAAAATATATAAATTAATGACATAAGCACTTTTACAGTTTTGTAACAAAGTATGTATTTCACTGTGGTTAACAATTAGCATTTGAAAAGAAATGTATGTATCAACTGCAAATGGACTGTGTTATGACTGCCACAGCAGTGTATAATGACACCTGTGGCGATCCTACTATAGTCCCTGCTGCACCATTTGGTTGTATTCTCCTCTAGAACTTTGTTTACATTTTTACCTATAGGAGAATGACATTGCTCGCTTTGTTGGCCAATGTTAGTTAGTCAATGTTGCTTGTATATATTTTTGCTTTTATGTTATTTTTTTCTTGTTATTCTGTTCTGTTGTGTATATATTATTATTTTATTATTGTAAACAATCTGTTAAAACCATGTTGTTAGAATAAAACGTTACATATGGGGAAAAGTAGGCTAAAAGGTCTGTGGTAATGTGCTGCCCCATCAACATAATTGCATGTTCAGTAGTTTAGTTAACACGTGATGCCCCCTGCTGGCTCTGTGGAGGTCGTATTGGAACGAATGACAGAACCTAATTATTTTACACTACTATTTTTAACTAATCCAATGAGATGATTTTCACAGGTAACTAGTAGATATTTGAAATGGAAAATATGTTCCTCTCTGTTGTCATTAGTGTAAGGTTAATAACATCCTATCAACACCAAGTTTTTTGGCTGCAATTTATTATAGGTAATATTGCTGTGCTTGTCATTTTATCATCTAGTGTAGAACCATTTTTTTCTGATTAACATTAATTCTAGTGAAAACTAGAATAACATATTTTCAAAGGGTATTTTTTTGCTTGTTGAATCATAGGCCATTTTGTATCAAATGCTTTCTAAGCCCTATACATAACTTTCTGCTGTATTCGCATTACATTTAACACAAGAGCAGGGCATCTGTGCTTTATTTTATTTTTTGAACTGAAGATGTGTGTGGAGGTTTGGCTCACATTTTTATCTGTGCTTGGCAAGTTGAACTGAACTTCCTGAACTTGACATCGATCTCTCTGTTAACATGGGCCAGTGTTTAAACAGTAAATAAACTAATGTGTTTAATCAACACGTGAGCTGTAAACGTTCTGAAATGCTGACCCCCATATCATTTATAATACAACATGTTTAAAGTTAGATGTATTTAGTGAAATAAAGTCTAAAATAACGTCATCCAGTTTATCTAGCCTAACTGAGCACAGAATAAAAAACTGTACAATCTCAAAATCTATATAAACCCACAAAGTCAAACTCCAAATGATTGTCAATGACCATGTTCTAGGATCTAAGATATACTTTGTATTTAACTTTTAACTTAAATGAGTATATGTTGGTGGTGTGTGTGTTGTGTGCAGATCAGGGGATCTTCCCCTTATTTGCCTACAATACCTGAGCCTATGTTCATGTGGGGCACTCACTGGCACAGGCTCCTTCTGTGGTGAACAAGAACTCACAACAACTGTATTTGTGAAGGAGACTGCATCAGGACTACATTCCTTCTGTTCATCATGCGACGCTTGCTGGCTGCATGTTGTGGACTTGCCTGGGTCAAGATCTCAGGTACTTTGAATGTAATTCTTGCTGTAAGAGGATGAAAGTGATTAGGACTGTTGTACTTTGTTAAAATATTGATGCAGAAAAATAATGTTCACACGGAGTAGCATGCAGAATATTATTAGAGTATTATTAAATGCTATATGCATGGATGCCACTGGACTATACAGAAATACAGTTGTTCCAACCATATATAATGTTTTGCATGGTATTTTTGACTTCAGATGTAATTCTATAACTTCCTGACCATCTGCAGGAAATTGAGGAAGTCTCATTTGAGACACATATATAAAGTAACATATAGAACAGTTTTTTACTGTTATTCTAATTATTGTCAAAAACAGACAACAATTCATTAAAATTTAACATTTATAACAATTATATTTAATGATCTCTTGGCTGGAAAAGAAATGCACTAATCCATCGTTTGTTAATGTGTGTTAATTTTTATATATTTAATAATTATATAAATTAGATCAGTCATTTAGTTAATTGACACCAAATGTTTATTTAGACATATTTATATAATATAACTTATATTTATCTATGGATTCTAACCCAGTTCAAGTTTCGCCGTTCTGGTTTTGAACAGCTGCAATCCACAATGCGGTATAAATGAATCTTCTGTTCTCTCCACAGTGGCCCTGTGGATCACCCAGAAGCCCAGGTTCTACAGTATGAAGACCGGTGCACATGTGGTCTTTTTCTGTGTGTCCACAGAGCCAAGCCTGGCAGCCGTGGAGTGGTACTGGGCCCCTGAGTATGGCAAGCCCAAATCAACTCTGGTCCAGCCTGAAACCAGGATGAACATAAAAGCAGGGTCTTCACAAAATAATGCCTCCCTTGTCCTTTACGATCTGGTAACAGGGGACAGTGGCATATATTACTGCAAGATAAATGATATATGGGGACCAGGGACGGAACTACAAGTTTTCAGTAAGTGTCTGGGACTAGTAGTATAAAGAGTTTGTATAAAAAGTTGGTGGTTGAAATGACTAAGAGTCTAAACTATAATCCACGATACATCTTATGTACACTGAAACCACATCAGCTGACATACAGTATAGGGTCAAATACACTTTAAAGTCTAACATACAAATACATTATAAATATGTCATGTTTTTTTCTCTCCTTTACTTTCACTTTACCTCCTACAGAACCTATTAATTTTAAGAATGCAGCCTACAGGAGCAAAATGAAAGACTTTCTTATGATGCTACAGGGCCTGCTGTTGGCTATTTGTGTTGCTGTTCTAATCATACGCAGCTTTACATTGGTGAGTGATAGCATGATTCATAGGCATTGTATGGAAGATTCAAGATAGAAATATAAATGCTGTGGGGATTTAGAGGGACTAACTATTATCTCCTTTTTGTCTTATAGATAAAGAGAGAGGATGCCATTTATGAGGAACCTGAACAGGACAACATTTATGAGGTTTGACATACATGCAGTAATAATAATAATTATTATTATTAATATAATAATTATAATCATCATCATAATTTTTAACTGGATCTTCTTGCTAAGTTCTTAGTGACAAACAGGAAACATGGCTTACTATTGCAGCTGTGTTCATGCACACACACTTACAAACATGCAGAAAAACAGACTTCTTAGCTTCTTGCTTGAGTGAACATGTAGCCATAGTTTTACAGTAAGACAGCAGCTCTTTCTATAAATCCACAATTATGTTGTGGATTTATAGTGGATTGATGTGGTTTTAAGTTGTATTTAGGTTCAATTGTCAGAAAAAAAAACAAGTTTAGAATAAACGCCACATTTTTCTGCAAATTGATACCTGTGAAATAAAAAATCTGTCATGGCTGACTTTCCAGCACTGACCCAATACATGGAACACTACATATTTCCTAATACTGACACACACACACACACACACACACACGCACACGCACACGCACACGCACACGCACACAGTTTAGACATTTGGTTTAAAATTTTGTTTTAAACCAAATTGAGATCTAGTAAGATGTCATCACTTCTCCTTCTCCTTCCCTCTCAGGGCCTGGTGATTGAAACATGCAGTGGGGGCATATACGAGGACATCTCCCCCTATGAAAACAAGTCAGGGGCTGAGGCCCCATGGCAGCAGGACTGATATGGCTCTGGCCCACAGCTCTCATGATTTAACAGACATAGGATCAGCTATACTCCTGCCAACCAATGGCTCAAATAACATTTAGATGAAACCACAGACAATAAACAGGGCAGCTTTTAAGATTACTTGTTCTACAATGTTTGAGGTTTTGGGTGTATTGATTTGACTATTTGAATTAAATGTAAGTAATTATGTCTTGGTGCTGCATACTTGAGATGAGAAGTTGCTGAAAAGGCCTTCTCTGCATGCTGAAAAAATGCGTGCAGAATGTGCTATACAAGTAACATAAACCATAGATCTATCTATTTGAACGAGAGTTCCAACCTTTTATGACTGTAAAGACTGTGTTTCCTGTAGCTCTTTACCCTACTATCTTTACATGTAGGCTACTGTGGTTACTTTGATTTTTATTGTTCTCTTTTATTGTCACTCTTTAAATGTATGTCATTTTCTGTCTCCATCCCATATGAGCTAAAATGGTAAGGCCAAAGTACCATATCCTGCCTGATAAAGAATTACAATTAAGCAATTCTATAATTATAAAAATAATAAATAAAATAAACGTGTTGTTACTAATTATTGAGTACTACATTTATTAGGCCTAAGCTAATGTTGCTAAATTTTAAGTAGGCTATTATAAACACATTCAACTGAATAACCTTTTCTGCTGTTCTAGATAGGCGGCTCTAAACAGAACATTATAATTGTTATAATTATTACATTTGTTTTTAACAACTGACACCGTGATTTCCTAAATTCTGCGGATCGTGCTTGCACCAGACAGCAGAGGGAACATGTCGTTCTCGCATGTCAGCAGACAAACATTCACCACAGCTTCAAGAGTTGTGCTGCATTCCATATACCTCGGCAATTGTTAGAGGTATCTTCCAAACGCTGTAAATTAAGCGGCAACTGTATCTGGTCACGTTTAGAAAATATGAAGAGTACATTTGTAATTTTTCTTACAGAGCAAAAACATATTCAAACATGATCAATTGATATTTAGTACAATTTGTAATTTAAATTTACAAGTTTATGAATTGCACTGAATGCAGCAACTTGTCTAGGTCCCATGATGCAACAGTCTTCAACTAGCAGAAGTCGAAGGCAGTGCTAAGAAAACACAACACACCACCAAAACGTTCTTAATCAACATAGTGTTTTTTTTTGCAGTACTTCTGAAATTGTAGTATGAGTTGGTTAACACATGTGGAATAATGTAATGTCTTTTAAAAAAGCTATCAGAAGCTGCACAGCCGTCGTTGAACAGTAATGGCAAGTTAGACACTCGTTTCGGTAAGTAGGCTCGCCCATATGCTAGCTGTTAAACTACCCTGTACTAGTAAGATACTTAGCAATTCACCTTAAGGTAACCTGACACTGTTGTGTTTTCCTGAATATGTCATATTACATGCACAGTCTCTGCTGCATTCAGTTCTTTTGACTGTAGTGCAATGTATGTGGACGGCAAAGCTAATTACGGTTCATCAGTAACCCTCGCTAGTCATTGTAGCCTAAAGGTTTGCAGAAAGCTAATAGATCTTACTTCTGTCAACCCTGGTATATAGAGATTTTACGAATTTATCATGCTCATAATATAATGACAGTTTAATAAATATGACTGCGAGCGTTTCTGCCAAGGAGCTGAAATGCTTGAGTTATTTCTCGATAGATTCCTACAAACGTCCCTTGATATTTTTCCTAATTTCCTGAACTCCTGGTGTATTCAACCTTTGTCTTGCTGTAACAATTCTGACTCAGGCCACTACATTTTAAGGAAGTTATTTTTATGCAATGTCTCATGACAGTGGCAACTCAAATCCCAGCCCAAAAAGATACAGATATGATACTCAGTCTCGTGATGTGATAGGAATGTTTTGCAGAATAGATAAATAAATTCTTAATTGCCATGTGTTTGTTCAACTGAAGTGTAAAATGTTATTTCAAATGGGAAGATGGTTTGAATAGAGCGAAACACTTTTTTCGTTTTTCAGTGTGCCATGCGAGAAACCCTCTCAGGAGGTGACATGCTAGCCACACAGACACCAGATATGCCACCAGAAACTAAAGATGTCAAACAGGTATGAAAACAGCCCTATTCCTTTCCATTGTATTGAATAGGTATTTTTACCCCCTACGAATCTGCATTAACTTTTTTCTGAGACCCGTCACTTTTGTGGGCAAGTAGGCTGTAAGATTAATCGTGTCTGTCCTCTGTTGGTAATGATCATCTTTTTTTTTTGTTGCTTTGTTTAAGTCTTGTCTAGTTGTAGCTGCCTTCAGAGATATTTGTAAAGCCAATAAGGCCGTAAAGCCAAGACCTTTTGTAGGCTACTGTTTAGAAGTTCCCATTTCCCCCCTCTGTCAACTGACATCAGCAGACATGTCTCAGTATAGGTAAACTGCATGCTATGTATCACAGCCACATGGCTATTGGGCCTGTTATTTGTGAGGAATTACTCATCTTTTTTTCCACGTCGCTGCCCTACAGTTATTTCTGTGATTTACCACTCCATGTTAAAATAGGACTCTTCCCTGCAATGCCACGGTTTATCTGCTTAATTACACAAGATATGTACATACATGTAAATGTATATATACTCACCAGCCACTTCATTAGGTATACCTTTTCCACTGCTCTTTAAAGCAAATATCTAATCAGCAACTCAATGCATTTAGATTTAAGTGACTTTGATCGTGTAATGGTTGTTGGTGCCAGACGGGCTGGTTTGAGTATTTCAGAAAGTGCTGATCTACTGGAATTTTTCCGCAGAAACATCTCTAAGGTTTATAGAGACTGGTCCGAAAAACAAAGTATCCTGTATGATTTTCAATACCATCAAAAATACAGACGCTCCTCTTTCTGTTCTGATATGGAGATGCTGTATTGAGTTTCCATTAGCTGGTAATTACAGAGTTTTGCCTGGTAAAATGTATTAAAAAAAAAAGATCAATTAAAAACTTGTCCAGCAATAATAAACAGGACATTTGTGTTTTGACAGCGAAACAGCCTATTCCGCCTACAGTAGGACTTAATTTTCCAGTTTTGTGACCTGTCGTCTATTTCTGTTTGACCACATGCCAGAATGCTTGGGAATTAGCGATGTTTCACAAGCACAATGTTGATGTAATTAACAGATTCGCCTAAAATAAATGGTTTTTATATGCCTTGATCATTAACCAAGGCTACAACTTAATACTCCTCAGTCCTCACAAGCTTCACTAGACGAGTTGTTCAGACAGCAACAATACAATCAGCGATACCTTTTTTTACCCGTACAAACTGTTTCCCAATCACAATATTAGTTTAATTATGAGATTCGATGGAAGTGTGTGTGTGTGTGTGTGTGTGTGTGTGTATATGTGTGTGTGTGTATGTGTGTATGTATGTATGTATGTATGTATATGTATATATACACACACACACACACACACACATGTGAATGGTTGATTAGATATTTGCATTAATGCGAAATTGAACAGGTGTTCCTAATAATCCTTTAGGTGATTGTGTGTGTGTATATATATACACACACACACAATAATCCTTTAGGTGAGTGTGTGACACCTGTTCAATTTCGCATTAATGCAAATATCTAATCAACCATTCACATGGCAGTTGCTTCAATGCATTTAGGGGTGTGGTCCTGGTCAAGACAATCTCCTGAAC
>JAOEHI010000011.1:2487291-2502313 GCA_025447815.1 Percopsis transmontana
ACCCTCTTCTTGACCTCCTTCGCTGTCGTCTTCTACCTGCTGCTCAAGCTTCTGGGCGTGGACCTGCTGTGGACCATGGAGAAAGCCCAGAAGTGGTGCGTCCGGCCCGAGTGGGTCCACCTGGACTCCAGCCCCTTCGCCAGCCTGCTGCGTAACATGGGCACCCTGTTTGGCCTGGGCCTGGGCCTGCACTCGCCTCTCTACACCGAGACCAAGAGGAGCAGAGGTGTCCCCTTTATAATGGGCTGTGTTGTTGTCTCACTATTGCTGCTGCAGCTCTTGGATGGGCTGACATTTTCTTCTGAATGTCAGATGGGCTTCTATTTCCTGTCCTTCAGTAAAAGTGCACTCGCACTTTTGATCCCAACTGCTTTGGTGCCCGGGGCTCTCTGCCGGATCCTTCCACAGAATGGTGACAAAAGATTGTGATTTTGGAGCAAACTTGGTTCAACGATCATGTTGTTTAGTCAATACATTTATTTTGGTGTGTTTTCAGGACAGTGTGAGGTGAGTGTCTTTCACTAGATAATCAATTGCTAGAACTCACAAAACTGACCTCAGTATGTCGGTCAGTATACTTTTACAACCTTTAAAACCTAAAATAAAAATTCCTTGAAATATATAGTTCATGAAGAGCAAGCACTTTTTTAATTTTTACGTTTGAATAAAGGCAGTTTTTATTGTCAGTTTCCTTTAAAGAGTGCGCTTTTTCAGACCTGCCTGCATTCTCACAAATTCTATTGGCTTTCTGATAATGAGTTATACTGATTAATGCTGTGGAAGGGACAATTATTAAATATTAACCAGCCCATGCTCCCATCACTCTACAGTGATGTCTTTCAAGGGTCAAGGGTCACAGTGCCTTGCAGGCAACACGTGTATGCTTTTAAATTAATTCCAGCATAGTACAGTTCTCTTGCAGCATTTCAAATTAACATAATTCAAGACTTCATGACTCATTCATTCAGTGTATAAATGTTTCCTTCATTACATAAGATCGAGTTATAGCATACAGCATTGTCGCGATTGTGCAGCCTATGCTAAATATTCCTTGTGACATAATAGCCATGCTCTTGCGACGTTTCCCACCAGAAAATGTCAATCCTTGTTTTGCTTAGGTTTTATGACAGGCCACAACTGTTCTCCTGTGCTGGTTCTGCTGGAAGAGGACTGCGTATTGGTGTGTGTGTGTTGGAGGGGGTGTAAATTAAGAAACGGAACTCTCTTTTGGTAAGAAAGAAGATAGCGGCATCCAGCCAGCCAGTAGCGCAAGGTTAAAAGTTAGCTAACTTTAAACCTCCTTGGTCATTCTGTCAGCGCGTGGACAGGGAATGGGGTGGAGGTGTGTCAGCTGCACCTCACCATCCAAAGGCTCCCTCTGCGATATCAGCACTACGTCAGGAACATTAGGCAATCCAGTCAACAACACAAATTTGCTGTAACGGCCATATGAGCTCAAACAGTTTACCCAGATTATTTGGTACAGATCGTATCTTGTCTTTGCTGTCTTTTTAAGGATTGTCTGTTTCATCTTGGGTCTGCAAGATACAAAACATCCCTACATTCAATCCATTTTGTTTTAATCAGAGCTAAAGAAATGTCCAGTTAGCCTGAATTATTTAGGCAAAACCCAACACTTTTAAATTTTTAATAGCCATGTATTCCTTTTTTCTTACTATTAAACAGACGCTTTTGTGGAATAAGACATTTGATAATATTTCATATAAATAAGCAACAGCAGTCTAAACTATTGCGTATAATGCCTACAACAGCAAAACTTGATCACCTGTCATTGGAATGCATACTGTAGTCTCCTCCTTTCCAAGCGTTCATTCTCTGAGCTTACACTAGTGTGCCTTCATATTAGGCAGATGGATTAGATGGATGGATGGACAATTGATATTTGAATACTCCTTGAATGTTTTAATCCTTTTTGAATTTTCTTAACCACTTGCCAGTTTTAGTTCGTCTTTGTGAAAAAAGACTAAACAGTGACATCTACAGGCCATTAGAGAGAAAGAATGAGATGGTATGCTTTGATAATTCACATATGAACAATACAAACCATGAATAAACTAGTTGTTTCATTAAGTGTAAAAGAAAAAAAAAAACATTCCACGTGCAAAGCCATACAAAATGTATTAGCAAGTTTATTCAGTAAAATCAGGCCCTTAACACACGAGATGCTTTGGTGAAATGACTTGAGAACTAACTGGAGCATCAAGTAATGAAATGTCCCAAAAATAACCAGTTTCAAATTTGTAATTACTATTCTACCTTTATGGGGATACAATTAAAATGTAATTGTTGATATTATAAAAACGCCTTTGATATTAACAAGGTTTATTATTATTGAACCTGTAGAGACTAACCTCGTGAATGTCACATGGGTTTAAAAAAAACAAACAAAAACAAAAAATTCACAGAATCAAAACACAATACCCGGTTTCCATCTTTGCGAAGACAAATGAAAACAGTTTCACATAAGATCCGTGGAGAAAATGTTTTTAATTAAATTTAAAAAATACACTGGATGTTTTTCCCCCTTATAACTTCTCTCAGTTTACTGAGAGACTTCAATAATGTCTCGAAAGGATTTAAAACCAGGACAATATTTTACAACTAAAACAAAAAGATGTGCGTGTGTACCTACTGAAGCTATGGTTCGTAGCGGTTGTATAGATTGTATTTGAGTGGGTCGATGTCTGGTTCTACTTCTTCAGAACAGGGCTAGAATGGCTCGGCAGCTTGACAGAGGAACTTAGGTGACGGATGGGGGAGGCGGTTGTGACAGTCAGTATAATGCATCAGTATTACTGCTCCTTGGCCTCTTGATCTTCTCAATGTTCTTCAGTATCATGTCATGTAACGTTACCTGCAAAGGGACCAAGTCATGTTAGAAACAGCAAAGGTAAATGTAGTAGCAGGTTTTAAACAGTCTCAAAACAATGACATACATATTGATTTCTGAGTTCTGAAACTATAATCTTCAAACTGATGTATTCCTTCTCGTCAATCTCGGTCACTGTACGTCGATAGTCCTCCTATTTAAAATAAAAAATAAATATACAAATTAAAATTTAATTTTTTCATTCATACATACGTATACATTTCACATGACATTCACTCACCACATGCGGATACTTAGCAATTTTAGACACCAGCTTTGCCCTTGTGATGTAGTATCTAGAAGTAACAGAAAACAGGCAGCCATGAATACTTAGGAGAAGAACTACATGGGACAATGCATTTATCACTGTCTAAAGCATGTCAAGTAACTGATCATTGTTAGGAGTTTAGAGAATTAAAACAGCATTAATTAATAATAATATAAGTTCTGCCTCTGTCATTGGCATTAAAAAGTTCAGCGGAAAGGTAAAAGAATGACAGCTTTAAGATACAGTTGAGTTATAAATCCAGATGGTGCCGCCAATACGCAGCTTTGATGCTTAATAGCTTTTAGCTTGAGCACTGAGTTTATTTCTCTTATAGGCCATGGCAAGCCTTGAAATCAACAAAACTAATATAAATATTATGTTAAGTAGGCTGTCCCTGATTAAGCTATTATTTCTACCATGCACTTTGTATTAGACAAGTCATTTTTATTCTAACTTTCACTATAGTCTCAATGCTTCTGCTGCTGTAGCTAATATTATTATTATGATGATTATTATAGTATTCCTGCCAACATTGTAAAACATAGGTAGGACAATGAAAGACCTGGATATCTGGTCAAGGTACGATGCAGCCTCCCCCTCCACTGTTCTGAGTTCAGCTACGGTCTCCTCCTGGATGGACACGCCAAAGTTGTTGCCGTCCTCTATCCTGGGAATCAGCAGCTGGACCCACATTTTGACCTGCAGGAGAAAGACGAACGCTGCTGAATAAACATAATGTCAGACATGGGAAGGGTTACAGAATGAGCCAAAATATACATGCAATACTCACCGTGTTACATTTCTCTATGAGTGTCCTGATCTCTGGTTTGACCTTTTCAATCAGATCAACAAGCTTAGCATTGCTCTTCATCATGCCACCAGGCATGACGAAGACTTTAGTGCCAGTCACTGAAAGAAAACAAAAGAAAGGTAAACAATACTTCATACATAATTACTATTCAGTAATTTAAATCCCAACTAAGTTTTTTGACATGGCTTCAGAAAAGCCAGTTTAAAAGAAAAACCATAAACTTTAAATAATATCCAAATTTCAAGTAATGATCATAGATGCAACAAAACCATTCAATTTTGACAAAATTCTAAATTCTATGGTAGTCCCCACGAAAGCCCCAGTATAACTGTGTGAAAAGGGCTTCAGAAGATCAATTATATTTAACATTGACCATTATACGCACCCTTGTCGTCTCCAGTGCCATCTTCAAGTTTCCTCTTCTTGGCATTTTGCTGTGGACCAAATACAATAGAATAAGGCCACGTTTCACACCGCTGTTATATGTTAGTTAAGACACTGACAGTTAAATTCCATTTCCAAACACAACCTCACCGAATCAAGTCCGTCATGCAGATTTGGAAGCAAGATGGGGTCAGGCACCGTCAGGTTAATTTCTGAATGTATCTCCTTCAGTTCACAGATGTTTATGATCGGATCCTGAAAGACAAAAAAAAGGTCCTGTTGCTTGTCATATATGCCCCTTCCCCCAACACCAAATCCCACAATTCCTAGCAAACAATCCCCGTTTCCTCAGCGAGTCGAGCTAGATTTCAAGTGTTCAAATGAAAGAAGAACCATTGCCAAATGAAAGAATAAATGAAATTTTCAGATATAACGCCAAGTGGAAAAAGCATTTCCCAATATTGTATGCATCATCATATAAATTTAAATTGAGATTTTCACTGCTCAATTGAAGCATAATATATTGATGTTTTGTATAGTTATGTCCCTGCAGTTTACATTATGGGCAAATCAAATTTTGTCTGAAAACAATTCTTGTTAAGGTTTGGACTTTGTGTGCCCTGTATGATTAATGTCCTTTAGCAGTGACATACCTGTTTAAGTGATGAACTGCACTACTTGTATTGAGGGATGTAACAGACGTTTGATACTCCTGTTACAATTTTGTGGCCTGTGCTACAAAACTATCAACCTCTGTAGCACCAGTGCTGTGTGCAAAAAAGTTAAGGTATAGCCCTAACATACCTTAAGGAATTGATCAAGTTCCAATAATTTCTTTGGGAAAAAGTTTGCAACCAAGTCCTCTGCCTGAAATAGATTAAAGTATTCAGTTAGGCCTTTACACGTTCGATACATTTGTATGTAAATTCAAGGCCATATGAAAACACTCACTTCTCCTGTGATCCTCTCCCTAAAAGCATCAACCTGCAAATACACAACAAAGGTGAGCTAAAGACCAGACAAATCATAAACACAGCAAGTGAATCCAGTTGTGGTCAATGGTCGACTCATGTTTTCTCGTCTATAACTGAAATCGCATGCAGCTACACCATCTCGTCTCATAAAAGAGTTCTAAATATTACTCTTTTACGTTAAAAACGTTCACTAAACCCGTTGAAGGCAAATAAAGTATAGGGGTAGGCTAACTTAACGTGGGCCTTGGCTTCTACAACGAGCGATTTGTAAGCATGTTACACGTGTTTATCGGCACGAGGTAATCCGTTTGTAATTCTTAATACACTAACGTAACACGTTTAAAACACCGTGCTGTTAAGAGAAATTAAGACGTTTGTTATAACAGGCGGGAACAGGTTAGCTAGCTTCAGTTAGCTGATTTTACCTTGGCCTTATCTCTGAGCCAGCACATCATGCTAAACCTTATGGCTAAACATCCTAGCAAGTAACTAACAATAACAAGCCGCATGACGTTATGCAAGGAAATAAACTGGTAAATTTTTACCTTGTTTTTAATTTCATTGTCCACCTTAAGAAGTGAAGACATTTTATGTTTTCAAAAATGGAAAGAACGATTGTCCGAACAGCATTAATTTCCACTTCTAGAAATGTGGCTTTTTCACTAGTCAGCCACACTTGTGAGCTTAAAGATGACGAAAATAAAGAGCGACAAATTGACAGCAACTCGGTGCGGTGGTGCGCATGCGACAAGGGGAAAAAAAGTTCATGCGTCATCGTATTTTTCTTAGATGCAGCTGACGATGTAAACAAGACGAGGTAGTCGAGAGAAAGGGATTACATTCTCCGTTGATACGGCAAATGATAGGCAACCTTTTCACATAAGACGCCGACATGGGGCTCCCTGTTACTATCAAAGTCAATTTCAGGGGTAATGTAAAGCGATTACTGGCTCCAGATTTGGACAAAACAGAATGGGAGTCGGTGGAGGCTTGGGTAAGCGGCAACTAGCTCATGTCGTTAGCAAAGCCAGTTGGCTAAACGCTGGCGCAGTTTGTTAAAAAGAAGGCCCAGCCATCGGCCTAGCAACATATAAACATTGGATCATTTCAAGGACAGTCACTACTCTTGAGACAATTGTCTCCATACTTGACCATTTGCAAGTAGTACCTAACCACAAAATGAATCTTATTGCAACCATGCATTTGCTGGGATGTATAGGAATTTTTTCTGCTTGCCAGTTCTCTAACAAAGTTGTTGTTATTAATTTAAGTGTTAGTTAATTCTTATACATTTTTGAAACAATTTTCAGATCAAAGCATCATTCGGGATCAGCCACTTTCAAGTAAAATATTTTGATGAGGAAAATGAAGAGGTAAGGTCAACAAGGACAGCACTAACATAGCAGTAAAAAATACAGCCGAGTGTATTAATAAACCTTTAATTGAATATTTACACAAGTGACTTTACAAGTTTGTGCTTTTTTATTTGACAATTTCACAGTTTTAGGTTGTTGTTAAATTTGTTTGTAGAAAGACAAGACTGTTTTTCCTCCTCTAATGGATGTGACTGTATAAAAACCAAGCAATTACATTAGTTTAAAACAGCCAACGTCTGTGCATGTGTGGATGGCATAGTGTCACCATACATGTCTGTGGATATATCTTTCCCTCTCACTGTATTGTATGCTCTAATGTATTTACTTGACATTTGGACTTGTTACAGGTTTGCATAAATAGCCAAGGTAAGCTCAATCAACCCCCCCCCCCCCCCATAAAGCATGGTTCATAAAGTAAATTTTTTATTTGTGCAACTTTAACCCTTTGTTTATTTCACAATTTTATTAATTAACAATTGTAATTGTTTTATTTCTTCAGAGGAATATGAAGAAGCCATCAAGGTATTGTGACTTGTGTGTTCTTAAGCCTACACAACACTATGAAATGGCATTTAATTATCCTCTTCATTGCAAACATAACATGCAACATACTGTATAGGTCTTATATAAAGTTGGTGCTGACACTGCAAGGGCAAGTTAAAAGGGAAATAGCTCAGTATTTTGTGGTCACCTCCATTTCATACAAGTCTTTTTTTTCTCTCATTAGAGTGCTGAGAGTCAGGGGAACCAATTGCACATAAATGTTTACAAAGTGAAGGGGCAGGCTTGCGGTGGTCCGCTAAAGACAGAGGTGAAGGAGTTGAAGGGGGACCTCAGACCTGCTCCCCCATACCCCTCCAGAGTGAAGACAGTGGACAAAGGCACTCAGGTTACCCCTGAGAGAGAAGCAGTAAGCAATTAGGATTTTTTTCTGCTTCAAGCACACAAGGTCTGGAGTAAATTAAAGTCTCCAGAGATTAATGTAATTACAGCATTAGCATGAGTAACTATTGTTGGTTGGTGTCCCTTCTAAGTACATTATGTACTTTAATAAAATTTACAATTGCTGGTTGTCTTACAATAGGTTACTTCTTAAACTTAAAGACCCATGTCTGATGTAATATCACTTAGTTGTGTTGTATATTATATATATATATATACACACACACACACATATATACATTTTTATAGATTATTCTAAAGGACGGCAAGGGTAGCAAACCAGAAGATGAGCCCCCTCCTGCTTGGTTTAGATCTTACATGGAGAAGGTAAGGAGGTCTTGATGTTTGACAACTTCAATGTTGGTTAGTTAGAAAGATGTACTAGCAGTAATAATAATGATAACTCGAACACATTTCTCCTACTGTAGTTCAAGGATGAGGTGGTGAAAGAGGTAGTGGAAAGGATGTGCAATGACTTCTCTGGACAGTGTTGCACCCATAAAGACACTGATGGGCCCCTGGAGGCCCTTGGGGCTACCGGTGGGCCCATAGGGCCCAAGGTTCTTCCTCCCGCCGCAAATGTATCACTTGGCTATACCCCCAACTGCAGCAGCTGCAACAAACTCACTTCTGAAGGGGCCTACAAATGCAGGTAGGTACAAGCTTGGACAGAGTCGGTCTAATTTCATAAATCTGATAAAAGCAGAAACAGAGAGCTTGCTTGCGTTTCCAGTTCCTGATGATGTAACAGTCACACATTTCCTATACCAGTGTGTGCCCGTCCTGCATCCTATGTGAGATATGCCGACACAGCCATGACCCGAGCCACAACCTAGTGAGAACAAAGACCCCCCTCTCCATCCCGGAGCATGGCATGTCTGGGGAATTGAGGTAACTTTAACATATTAGAGACACAAAGTAATTTCCTTTGTAAAACCTGAAAACAATATTATTTTCCCTAGCGTTCCAGCTAATTTACTTTTACCAGATAGTTGTTAAGTCATGTTGTTTTTATTTAATTTATTAATTTATTTAATTTATTGATTGATTTAATTATTATTTTTTTTAAAGACAGCAAAATGAACACTCTTGTTTTTATTTCCTGGCAGGTTTCCAAGGAGAGGAGACAGGACCGTACGTAAGGCAGAGCGGCAGCGCCTCAAAGCTGAGAGGAGGCAGCTGAGAGCCGAGGTTAAAGAAATCAAAAAGAAACTAAGACTGGAGAAGAGAGGGCTTCAGTGGAGTGGCCCCTCTACCTCTGGCAGAGCCAACCTGTCAAACATGGCCTCTGCCTCTACCCAGGCCCCCACCCTGCCCCCAGCAGCCGCCTCAGAAATGGCC
Source organism: Percopsis transmontana (assembly GCA_025447815.1). Lineage (NCBI taxonomy): Eukaryota > Metazoa > Chordata > Actinopteri > Percopsiformes > Percopsidae > Percopsis > Percopsis transmontana. Next base: position 2,496,278 of record JAOEHI010000011.1, read on the forward strand.
TCAGGTCCAGCCCCGGCCCAAGGCCCCACTGCCGCCCCGGCCCCCGACCCCCAGGCCTCCAGTCCAGAGTAAGCGCCGCTTCGGAAGGGCGTCCGACAGTGCTGGGTGCTTCTAGGCCCAGCATGGATGCAAAAAAAGCCTTCTTTTTTTCCCCCAAGAGAGAAATCACATATGCCATCTTTATAATCTAGTCTGTATGAGTGTATCGCTGGCTGCTCTGGTGGTGGAAAATGCTGGAACCTACCTCATGTGAAAACTGCTGCTGCTGCTTCATAGATTTCCTAAGAAAAAAAAATGCTTTTGAGCTGCAAAAAAAAAAAAAAAAAAAAATCTGGGATCCTGCTTTTTTGATTCGTAGAGAACAAAAGAGATGGGTCTTGTAAGAAACCAGGGCTCTTTTCAACAATGCTCTGTACACTTGAAACTAGGGGTCCCGGGTTCTCGCACACCTCCTTGGTGCCCACAATGGCTGCCTTGTTTCTGGATGAAAATCTGCCAGATGGCACCCGTCTGGAACCTGATACCAAGTTCATCAAATACTGGAAGATGAGGAACTCAGGCACTATCGGCTGGACCTCAGAGACTAAGGTACCTCATCTGAGAAGACTGGCATCACACCCTCCCTCAGTCCCATCTTAGCCCATTCACTACTTCCTTCCCTTGCCAGCTTTTTTAGTCAACTTGTAATACTAATTCTTATACCGTTTTTTTTGTTTTTAAGCTACATCTTTATATTCTGTTGCATCAGTGTTTTGTTTTCAGTTTTTGCGTCTGTTTTGTATATTTTCTATTTGTGTGTGTGCGTGTGCGTGTGCTTGCACACACTCCTGTTGTGTTTGTGTGCGTGCGTGTGCGGCCCTTAGCTGAAGTTCATGTGGGGGAACCTGGGCCTGGCTTCAGAGGTGAAGAGGGAGGTGCCAGTCCCCCTGCTGCAGCCTGGCCAGGTGGGAGTGGTCAGTGTGGCCTTTGTCGCCCCGGTGATGGAGGGGACATATACTTCCCACTGGCGGCTTGCACACTGTGGGGGTCAGTTTGGCCCGCGCATCTGGTGCAGCATTGTGGTTGACCCCGGCAACGGCCGCGACGCCTCCGGTCGTCAGAGCAAAATACTGGCAAGTCTTCTATCCATTGTGTTAAGTGGGGGAACGTCGGAGCTGTGTACTGACACACATTTAGGGTCATTGTGGGAAAACACAGGTGTAGAACTTCAGTTTTGAAACCAAAACACGCTCGTTGGTTGAAACTTGTTTTTCACTTTCACACATAAGCTGAAGTGATTATTCCACATTCTGGGGTTGCTGTTAACACGATTAAGGAGTGTCCCTTTACACTTTCCCGGCTATATGAGCTACATTGCACTTAAGGAGAAATTATTTTCAATGTTAAATAGCTAACAGAAAATAGCGATCCATAGCAGGAAATATGAACTGTTGATTTTGTGGTATCAAAATACATTTTGGTACTTGAATTCATCCAGCCTAAGTACATCCATAGCTCTCTGACTGAGCACTGTTATGAGCCGAATGTTGCCAATGTTATGTGTCCACCAGAAAGAGGAGGAGAAACCCTTGGAGAAGGAGGAGACTTCTAAGGACAGTGGTACTGGCATGTCTTTGGACCACAACCACAGAGACTACTATTTCCAATCCGTAGACATGCTGACGGCACAGGTACACCCCTGAGGAAATGCTAGCAGCTAAATGCTATCTTAGATAAATTATGATTCAGTTAGCTTTCAGTCACCCAAGCTTAAACAGTGTTATTTTTAATCTGTACCTTACTACAACTAGTATGTGTAAGGTCCTGCCTTACTTATTAGTTATATTTGAAAATGGCAAGAGAAGTTGCTTAGCACGAACTAAAATGTGTATATCTTTTAGGATCTACTGTCATTTGAGCTGCTGGATATAAACATTGTGCAAGAATTGGAAAAGGTTCCTAACAATACTCCAGCTGGTAAGACATGTGAAACGCCACCACGCTTGTTTGGGAAGACATTGATTTTTCCTGGTATTACACTCGTTTATGTAGTATTAAACCACTGCCTTTTCTTTTTTGTTGTTTTTTAAAGCTACACTCCTCAATTGTATTATAGTTAGGTGGAGGGGTAGAGAGGAAAACCACAGTAATTCCAGGCACAGGCGTTTACCTTATTTTTTTTTTATTTTTTTTTTATTTTTTTTTAATTTTTTTTTTTTTTATATAAACAAAACCACAGTTCTCTCATTTCTGCTATATCAGGGTTTCACTTCATCATGATGATAATAATTGTTTTTCTATTTTGTATCTAAATATTAAGCACAACAGCTGTGACTGACTTGTTGTACCTTACCGGTAGATTTGACACCGTGCATGTCCCCTCTGCCTCATGACGCACCAGTGCTGGAGAAGACTGGCTCTTCACAGGCAAAGGACGACACACAGGACAAAGGGGTCCAAAACCTGTTTGGTAAGTTTAAATGCTCACAAAACACAATCCACAGGTATAAATGTGCGTACACAGGTATGCTTCAATGTTTGCCGTTAAAATCTCTTAAGGTCAATGTCAGACATCACAGATGTATTTTTTTGTGAAGTTTGTTTTCGTGAAGATATCTGTAGACATACTTGATGTCTTAATGTGCAGCTAGATCAGAACAAAGATTTGGCTGTGTTTTGGGCAGGATTGAGGGAGGTGTTGGACCCTCCTGCCCACGAGGAGGATCGGGATGAAGAGATCAGTGGAGCCCAGTTCCTCTGCGAGACCGTCATCCGCTCGCTCACCCTGGAGGAGGCCCCGGACCATAAGCCCCTGCCCCGGAACAAGCACAGCATGCGCAAGACACTGGGTAAAAGACCACCATCTCCTCCTCGTGAATGTTTACACAGCAGTTGTTGTTGTTGTTAGAAATGAGTTGAACAATGAAATTGTTCAAATGTTACTGAGTTCAAATGATTCTGCTCTTTACCTGTGTTCTACGTGCTAACTTAGTTATTGAGATAGTCAACGCAGATCTTTTTTTCTCTTTTTTTCATAGCGTTCCCAGTTTTTCCCCGTGTTCAATTGGAGGCTGAGAAGATAGAGAAGGCAGCCAATGAGAAGATCAGTGTCATTACAGTTGAGACTCCGCCTCCTTACCTTTGTCTCAGCCTGCAGCAGGAGACAGAAGCAGGTTAGAAAACCGCGTTCACCCATTACGACCCACATTAATGTCCTTGTTTTTACATTTACAGCATTTAGCAGATGCTTTTATCCAAAGCGACTTACAATAAGTACATTTGTCAACAGTTGAACTGGTTAACCACCAGTTTTTGCAAGCAGATAACATTCTGCTACAATAAGCGCAGAATCATGTAACAAGGTTACTTCACCTATGCATTCGCACGACATTACTCGAAGCTTTATCATTCGCTCCTCAAAACAGTCAATAATTACAATAATTGAAAGTTATCATTCACTCTTCAAACAGTCAATAATTGCTAAACTGCAAAGTCTACTTGTCTACTGAATTATTTTTTATGAATACATTGTTGTTCCATATCCATCTGGTCCACTGAGTAAAGTAATACTTTGACAACTGGCATATTTAGGCTATTGCAGATTTTGTCTATGAACTGAACTCATCACACACAATTAATAATGTTTGATTTATATATTCTAACTGGCAGGCAGTCTCCATGCTATTGTCTAACTGTCAGTGTTTGCTCATAGGCACACCTAAATCAAAAATACCCGCTATTATTAGCTGCAGCTGTGTTAACCCTGCTAGGACGTGTCTGTGAGAAGGGTTCACATCTTTGTAGTTCCAAAACAATGTGGATGTTTTCACACCCATCTGTTTAATTTGATCCTTTCCTTTCCGTTTTTCCAGTGAAGAAAACCTTGGATAACGACCTACATACAACTGAGGTGGAGGAAGAGGTGGTGGTTTTGACCAACAGAGAAAACATAAAGGAGACGCTAGAAGAGAAGAGGGAGGAGGTTAGAGCCAGAGAAGATGAGGACTGGGATGAGGTCAGAGAAGAAGACTAAATTATTTTATTGCGTTATATCAGTATAATTATACGGCTGCAAAATGGATTTCTTTCTTATGTGAAAAAGATTCCATCGTTAAAGCTACCGCTGTTGTGTTGTGGTGTATGTACTCTTCAGTGAAATAATGGACCCCCCCCCCCACAGGTGTTTTGAATTATTATGGCAGATTAATCTTGAATGGAGTTGGGATGAAAACGGTTTATACTGAAAATAATTAGCATAAATCAGTTATAGCAACCTAACAGGTAGTCGTGGAAATGTCAATAAAGTATGGGCTAAATGAACATTTGTGTGTGTGGGGACTGGAGGCTTAAACAGTTTAAGATGTTCGCTGTTCACAGGCTGACAGCAAGACAAGCTGCGTGCAGTAGCTCCTCTGAGTGGCAGTGAGAGGCCCATAGGCCGATAAATCAGTTGGTCCACTTGAGCCCATCCAGTCACTGATCTTACCCCTTTATGTGTCTGTGTCCCAGGTGAGCAGCCAGGCCTCGTCTGTGTCCTCCTGCGACGATTACATAATCGTCCTCCCAGACTGCTTCGACACCAGCCGGCCACTAGGGGAGTCCATGTACAGCTCGGCTCTGTCGCAGGCCGGCTCCGCTATAATGGAGGTGCCATCCTCTGAGCAAGAGGAGCTGGCTGGGGAAGACCCAGTACGAGATGGTCAGGGGGCGTCGGAGGAAGGGGCTACGCGGGGCTCCTCGCCACCTGTCCTGCCCATCCACAGCAGTGTGAATCAGATGCTGTGTGCATCCCAGATGCTGGATGCTGCCACCCTCACCCCTGAAGTGGTGGCACCGCCAGCCCAGCCTGAGCTCACCCCGCCTGCCCTCTACTCACCCAGGTCAGTCAGGGGGCAACTGAATCTCTTACTGCTCCAGCATACATTGTAAAATTGACTTGTCATCAACCACGTAATGCAAATTAATTAAATTGATTATCTGGCTATAATCGGTTAAATTATTTTACTTTATTTTTTTCTTTCTGGATGGTCACAAAGGGATTTTAACATTTTGATCTTATTTTCAAGATGTATTACCGTATGCACATAATTTGCATAGATTTGTTTTTCAAATTTCAAAAAAACAAATCTATGTGTATCGAATATTATGATGAGAACCACTGCTGTGAGGTGTGATTGGATGCTCATGTTTCAGGTCTGAGGCACTGTACCTGTCCGAGGACCTCAGTCCCCCCGCCTGTGACCCATACGACCCACGTCAGCAAGGGCTCCACCTCAATAGTGAGTGTCACGCATTACCTGCAGAGGCGTTACATCGTCAAACATCTTAGTGGCATAGCTGGCATTGAAGCTGGCATTAAAGCTGGCATTGAAGCTGTCGAGGACAATTTATGGTTCTGGGTCGAATCAACGCAGAGCCTGCGCTGTCGTGAGCATTTATACTTGTGCGCTGGTGTGTCTTCCAATATTGTGCATGGGAAGCTGTTTGTGCATTTAGAAGATGTACTTATAGGGATCTCTAATTCCAAAGCACTCTGGCATATGGTCTTCCCTACAGAATTTGCCGACACGCCCACAAGGCGCTGAGACAGTTGTTGCGGTTCGCGTCGGCGCGTCGCGTAGTTACATTTTCAGGGAGGTGCGCGTCAACCTACGGCGTAGATTCGACGCAGAAGCATAAATCGGCCTCCACATGCAAGACAAACACTTCAGCTCTGTTATCTTATGAATGTTTATCGTAACTCAATGTTGCAGGGTGCATGACAAACCACAGTCGTTTCATCAACAGTGAAAATGATTGTTGGCACACTTTTAAGGAAGTTGGCACGGTGTGCCCACATCCCTGTTTTATTACCATGTGTTTTTCAGTGTGAACACTCGTATCCCTAAAGGTATCACTATGCATACTCTGTAACAGCATATACGTGCATGTATACATGCATACATACATTATGTGTGTATGTATTTATGTATGTATGTATGATAGACACACACACACACACACACACACACACACACACACACACACACACACACACACACACACACACACACACAC
>JAOEHI010000011.1:2506625-2522108 GCA_025447815.1 Percopsis transmontana
CCCCCCCCCCCCCCCCCCCCCCCCCCCCCCCCCCCCCCCCCCCCCCCCCCCCCCCCCCCCCCCGGCGAGTCAACACGTTAACCCTGGCACAGACCCAGCCTGTCTAACAGAGTGGATGAGGTCAGTCTAGAAGATACACTCAGCTGTGGATACACGCTCAACGCTCCCAAAAATAAAGGTTTCCCCTTAAACTCAGCTGCTCCAAGGGTGTTCTGCCAACCCCTCCACCGGGACTTCCATTGAAAAGGTGTGTGATATACTGACTGTTAGGAGTGTGTGTGTGTGTGTGTGTGTGTGTGTGTGTGTGTGTGTGTGTGTGTGTGAAGTGAGTGCGTATGGCCATGGATCAGCCGGCGAGCAGCTGCATGCGGAGCGCCCACCCCAGCAGCCCCATCTGGGGCTGCATGAGGAACCCTCACTCGGGCATCCCCGGAGCGGGCCTCCAGTCGCCCTACCAGCAGCCTGCACCCTTCTCCCTGCACCAGAAGCCCGAGTACCACCTGTCCTACGCCGACTTCTCCAGCTCCTGCCTGGTGCCCCCCGCCGCCGCCTACCCGCGCGACGACCGGCCGTACCAGGAGAGCTACCATCGGGCCGACTGGCAGTTCAACCCCTGCGAGACCAGGGCGCGGGGGCCCGAGGCCTGCCCGCCGGTCGCCCCGGCGACAGCGGCGGGGGGCGGTGGTGGCGTTGGGGTTGGCGCGGGGCCAGAGATGGACAGTCCGAGCGGAGGCAGGGGTGTGCCGGGGAGTGTGCCAGGGGGTTGCCTGGAGGGAGAGTACTCGCCCCAGAGCGTGGCATCGGCCGACTCGGATAAGAAAAGCGGCAAGCGGAAGAGAGACGTCACAGGTGAGTGACAATGCCATTGATGTGGGTGAGCCAGAGTGTGTTGTTGTCGTCGTTGTTATTGGAGACGCACATTACTATTCATATAGATATCTTGTCATAATCTTCAGCCCGGTGTCCAAAAACAATAGAACACGAAACTAAACTATATTGCAATATAGATAAATCCTATTCCTAAAGATAGGTTGAGCATTTATTGTAAATGAGATGGCATTCTTCTGCGCCGTGGGTCAGAGTTGGCAATCATACAGAATGTGTGTTTCTGTGTCACTGCCAAGCTCGTCCCGGGCTAGCATTCTCAACAGATAGCTATGTGAAAGGTGAGTAGGTGACGAGACGCTTGTGGTCAAAGCACACACTTAAACCACCAGTTGCATCCTCTTATTGTCCCGACGCATTCAAACCGCTGGAATACATAATGAGACATCCGAATGTTTCTTTGTGCCCGTGCATCCTCTGAAGAAGACCATTGTTTTAATAACAACAGGGCTTCAAGATGCTTCCTGTTATAAATTAATTTTCTATTCATGACCATTTTGAGACATCACATTAGATTATGTTTTCCTCAGAAGTTCTTATCACTTAATAATTCTAAAACTACTACTGATACTGAATAATCTGCTTTTTATACACTTCAGGCTGACAATTGCAAACTGGTGTGGTAATAAATATATCTTATATCAAAATCATATAAACAACAAAAAAACTAAAATTCAAACAAATACATTTGTTTGAATTATTTATGCTAGCGAAAAAACACGTAGGTTTTCCCTTAGTGACATACTCATAATGATCCACTAGAAACCCAAGTAGGTCTGTTCAGAAATGGATGGGTAAACCTGTGATGGGTAAACAATTTTATCTCTAATAATATAAATAATAATGTTACGTATGACATGGGTTTATTGTATCATGACAGGTAGGACAGGTAGGTTTTACCTTAGTGAACACTTTACAGTATAAAGTAAGCGTGATATTGTTTTATATTGATTTTCTACTATTATCCTATGTGACAATTCCAATCTATTTGATTAATACAGAAGATTAGCAAATTTGACCCAGGTCTTCAACCCAGGCACTCAGACTTAATTGGTAGAGAATATAGATTCCCCCCTTCTCTTTACCTTATTGTAACCTCCACTCACTACAGTGAAAACATGCCAGACCACGTCTGGTAAAATCACTTGCCTGTGAGCCCACGTCTTACATTCTTATCCATTGACATTTTCCTGTCGTTAAGCCGTAACACAATCTCCCACTGAGCACATGCAACATGTCTGACCACTACATAAACTACACTGGTTCTCGGTTTCATAAAGCTCCATTTAGACCTATATCGGCTAGTCGAAAATCATGAATTAGGAAAATGCCCCAAAGGTATTGACAATACAGGGCTGCTCTACAGTGTGTGTCTGTGTATATTTATGCTGATATAATGTGGCACGCTTGCATTTTTCCGTTCCTTCAAAAGGATAAGCCTGGGCAGGCAGTTTTTATTATTCTGCTTTTTCTTTATTTTTTTCTTTTGTTGGCGAATATCAATGTTTACTATAGCGGAATTTCCAAATATATTGAAATGTAATTTTATCCAGATAATAAATTTTATTTTATTTAGGGTATTAAAATAATTGTTGCTAAATAATTGAGAACCAAAAAGGTATACTCTCGTCTAAAGGGAAAAAATAGCAAAAAATTTAAAATAGCCTAGTTTGACATTGTAGTTTCTATTTAACCTGCAAGGACAAATTATGTGGTATTATGTGGTAAATCAAATCAAATAAATTTTACCTGGGGCTCTTGTTTTCAGACAATCACTAATTTACTAATTGAATTTACAACAGCCTTAATTCAGTCTTGATGAAGACAAACTACTTTTGCACCACCAAACCAAAAAGGCACCAAATGCTGTTTGTCTTTGTGACCCAGCTGGGTGCAGGAGCTTACCCCTGTAAGTTTATGGCCTCTGGCTGTGCAGGATATTTATTGGGGGCCTGTTTAGTGAGAGCCCGTGTGTGCATGTGCTCGCCCACTAAATCTGCCCTGCCAGGTGTTAAGCTAAACTAAACCCGCCCGGCACATTTTCAGACCAGACCTGGCCAGCCCATGGCCAGAGAGGCTGACTTTGAACAATTCTGTCATTAATCGGAATTTAATGATCATAATTAAGATATTTTGAACTGAAACACAAGCTGCAGGTTCACTCTTCTCTTACACAGGGACATTTACACACAGACACATAAGCATTCACATAAAGCATGCATTTGTGCATCACATGTGCCCAGACAGTCTCACACTTGCATGTGACTTACCACACACACAAACACAACACACACACACACACAGACACACACACACACACACACACACACACACACACGCCTGGATCTGCCCAGTCACATCTGGACAAGGCGCTGGAGTCCATTTCACATTCTGGCCCAGCACTCTGGCAAGCGCCAGGCTAAACTTCTCACATTTGACAAATTAGAACCATTTTCTAGAGATTACATCAGCTGCTTGCTACCACTGCACAATTATTGCCCAACCTCCCTCCCGTTGATACACAAGAGGTATTTTACACACAGACAGTCTATCAAGTAGCCTTCATGTACATTATAATAACAGCCAATTGTACCATCAACTATAAAATATTTAGTCACAGAAAACGATATACTGTATATTCAAAATAAACACCAGAGCCTCTGTCATATGATAGTTTGGACTATAATGTTTGACATGCATGATAACAGAGTCATCACTGCTCCACAAAGCAGCAGCCAGTGTACAGTACTAAAGAGATTGTATTTAGAGGTTTACACTCAATAGCACATTCCACACCACAACATTTATAAAGATATCTGAGCCTCAGCACATTTTCCATTGCATGGGGCATGTGCTGTCAGGTAATGGTGAGTTAGGGGGTCTCCCCTGAGTCTTTCAGAGGGAAACCTTCCCGGAGAGATGCACGCAAACACACACACAGAGTGTCTGACACTTTTGCGCCTTTGTTCTTTTGTTGGAAGCTTTAACGATGTTCCGCCGCATTCTTCCTCTAACTCAGTCCCTCTGTGGCCTGGTTTGGTGGCCCCCAGCCTGTAGTGATGTATGTTCATGCACGCACACGCACACACACACACTCACACACACACACTCTTATGCCTCTGTCTCCCTCTCACGCAGAGGGTACAGGTGAAGGGGGCGCGGAACAGGGCCAGGGTGGTCTCGTTTTAAAGTGGTAGTTTCAGTGTTTACTATACGAGTGGCCTCCCATTAAAGATCCCTTGGAATTGGTTTGGAAAGGTTTGTTGGCTGGCACGGTTCTCCAGAGCTCTATAACAGGCTATAAGGAGCAACCCACTAAATGGTTGAGTGGCTAATTCAAATCAGATTAGTGAAAAAATAAATAAAAAGTCAACTAGCAGGTGTCGAATACCAGAGTGTTCTGTATCGCCTTATACAAAGGGCCTGAAAACTGGGACACGATCCAGATTTCAAAAACGTGAATAATGTTGTATATTTTCCATCTTTGGGGAAATGTAAGTCAAACTAATACATACAAACAAAACAAATATCTGTTAAATGAGTAATATTATATTGTCATTCATATACCATACGTAAAAAAGTATATTTTTGCAATAAATAAACTAGTGTATAGCCGTAGCTGGAGAAAAAAGCAGATACTGTATATAAACAAAAAAAGAAATATATCAAAAGAAACATTTTCTGTTGTTTGTCCAGATATCCAGGACTCCAGCTTTAAAGTGGACTCCACCTGCAAGGCCAGGAAGGAGCGCACGGCATTCACCAAGGAGCAGCTGAGAGAGCTGGAGGCAGAGTTCACTCATCACAACTACCTGACCCGCCTCCGCCGCTATGAGATCGCCGTCAACCTGGACCTCACAGAGAGACAGGTGGGCAGGGAAGGGGGTATTTTGATATTAACTATATTATTTAAAATTTGGATTTTTTAAGTTTTAGTCAAGAGCCTTCCTTTAAAAGCTTAAAACAGTTTTGATATAGGGATGTTACTCTTTAAAAGCTACTATCATTTTTGAATTATGGTATCGATTATCATTTCAATATATAATATTAAATAAATATAATATTACAATTATATTCAATATTAACTAAAACTAAAATAATCCCTTATTCAAGGTTTTATTGTATCCTGTAGATCTATAAACATGACTATAGAGAACTATAGATCTCATTAAGTAACTGCCTCCATAGATGGTATAATAGCATAGGTCAATTACATTCATCAATAAATTAATTAAGAATAAAATCACCTACTTAACCCGCACTTTCTACACTAAAATGCTGAAATGTGACTAAATAAACTATAAAGAATTAAATACCTGCTATTTTCCTATATCTTTTTTTTGTAGTTTGTATTTTCTAGCAGGCCTGGGTCCCTGAAGGAGAGACTAAATACATTCATAATGTGGTTTAAAAAGGTCGTCTCAGACGTCGCTCTACATTACTTTCTCTTGTTCCACTAGAATGATATGTAGCTTTAATAAGAGGGTGGCCCGTGCAGACTTGAAGAGACAGGCCTATCATTTGTAGATGGTGCTGGACAGAACCACAGTCTTGCCCCCCTTCACAGACACGCACACGCACACACACACACACACACACACACACACACACACACACTCTCTCAGACTGTGTCCCAGCTCCTACTAATGAGGCGGTAGTGCCATAGTGACCTCACATACTGTCGTCTGCTCACAGATCTGTTTTCCAGGCCTTTGGCACACACATACACACTTGCACGCATAGAGAGACACCATACATACACGCACACACACCATCCACAACAGGCAGACGGACAGAAAGAGACAGAAAGATAAACACACACACAGGCACACAAATGTTCAACTGCCAGCTAAATGTACTTTTAATTCAGTTTTTATATTCATCCTACATTTACATGCTTCAATCAGACACCATAAACAGAGGAAAGATGAGGAGAGAATAGTACAGAGGGGAGGAGAAGACTAATCTATATCCCAGAGCTCCGATGGGGAATACAGAGCAGGATGCGCTCTCTCTCCCTTAGCTTCAAACGCTTCTAGAGCCCAGTGTAAAGCACAGTGTGCACACAATATTCAGCTCACTGTGTTTATTTTTGTTAACGCTTTCCACAAGCTCAGTTTATAGCTCTATGTCACAGCACAGTTCATAGCTCCCTGATAAGAGCTTTAAACAAAGACCTTCACTCATGGTAGAGAAACATCATCATATCATACGTGATTATGTCTATCTTGGAGATTTGAGACGGGATCATTATTCCTCATTGTTTCAGTTATCTAACACTTTTACAAGAGTTAAGTTATAAGGCAGGGATCAAGAAGAGTATCGTATTCGGTGACTGGAACAGAAATGCGCACAAACTAGCTTCTTTTCCACTGGTTTTCCTTTCCGGCACCTTCTTCGGGGTAAGGAAGTGTTTATGTTTTTGCTGCTATTCTTGGCCTGGGACAGTAACCCGGTGATATCATAGGCATTTCAGAGGAGCGGAACAACACACAGCCGAACACGATCCGCTGCGAGCGAAGCCTACATCCTGTCTAGGTCCACGTCTTGGTAGTTGACTCCTGCGACCTACCGTCCGTATGACTCTCGCTGACTGACTGTGGGGAGGTTTCTGAGCCAAGCCCGAGTGCTGAGTACTGCCTGCTCATTTTCCTAACAAGGCAAAAAAAAATAAGGGAGCGGGCCAATTTATGTGCTGCGCTGTGAGATTTGTCGGGGATGAGATGTCTACTGTACCGCTGCATGTGTGGTAGTTTTAGTTGAAAACACAGAGGAAAGTACAATAGCATTACTACGACACGTACTACCCAAAACATATACTCGCTTATTATTAGCTCAAATGTCTCATTATGGAACCCAAACAGTCGCCCTTATGTTTGAGTTCACACGTGCTTCAAAGTTAAATTCAGTAAAAAGGGAAATATTATGAATGTTACCTTGTTCTATGCCAAGTTGAAAACATTTGAATGGAAGCTTAGCTTTTTTACATTTACATTTTACATTTACAGAATTTAGCAGACGCTTTTATCCAAAGCACATAGTACATTTGTCAACAGTTGAACTGGTTAACCACCAGTTTTAGCAAGCAAATAACATTCTCCTAGAATAAGGAAGGCATCGTGTCATAAGGTTACTTCACTTTTTCTGTGGTGATAAAAATTTGTATTGTATCTCAGTTTGACAGAAAAGTACATTAAAATGGAATCTCCTACGAAAAATATATTGTTTTTTACTTTTCTCAAATTCAACACAGCAGTACGGCATGCTGGCCAGGTGGATTTAGCCTGAGCAGGAAGTGGCGGACCACAGTATGCTGGGCTATAGTCTCACAGCATGAAGGGCACCTGCACTAAGCCTAAGCTTTCTCAGCCTTCAGGAATAGGAACATTATATCTAATGGGCTATTCTCTCTGTTCTGCTTCTCCAGGTCAAAGTGTGGTTCCAGAACAGGAGGATGAAGTGGAAGAGAGTGAAAGGAGGGCAGTCGTCCTCGCCCAACGATCTGGAGAACGACGACATAGACTCAGCGGCATCGCCGAGCTCTGAATGAACAAGGGAGCGATGGGTGACTCAGGAGACCAGTGTTGTGACAATAAGTATACCCAGGAACGGCCTGGAAGAAAAAGGGGAGATCACCTGCGACCCAAAGCAGCACAAAGTGAACTGGAATGACTTCAATCTAAATGGGGGCGGTCAGAATGGAGCCAGACTTACGTTCCCAGTAAACAAACAAACACTGGGCAATAACTCCTGTATTTCTGTTGTAAATACCATAAGGCTCTGTAGATGATGTGTCCATATTGAAGTCCATCCTGACACTTGAAAATGCTCGGTTTGCATCCACAACTCTTCTAGAGATTATAGCTCACTGTATTGGCAAATCTCTGCTTATTAAGTGCTGCAGAACAGTGACAAATTCAATGCAATAGCTTTTAGGCCGCGATGACAGTTCAGGCCAGTAATGTTATTGTGTTTGAGTAGATCCCGTTTGGTTCCCATATCGTAATCATGGCCTTTGACGCTTGACTACAACCCCCTGCAAAAACTCAAACTGCAAGAGAGTTGCCAAACCATAAGTGCCTTCAAATTTTTTTGTTGTGTTGTCAATTTTCTTCATATAGTTTTGCTGTCAAACCTTTTTGTACTATTTCGGGTTTTTTTTGTTTTGTTTTTTTACTTATATTGTGAATGATATTGATAAAACACAGATGTTGCCTATCTGCAAAAAAATAAAATAAATGATCTGTTCCAAAATGGGGAAAAATGTTGATAATTTCTTCCACCGAATACAACTGAGTTATGATATGACAGCAGGTAAATCATTACTCCTGGACTGATGTTTTTGTCATGTGTAGACATTTTGGTCAGACTTTATGACTATAATCTACAAGAGAAAAATGACCACTGGGTTACTTCCCACACAATATTCTGGTTTCATCTGTAGCTGACAGTTGGTGCAATAAATCCTGTGAGTGTGTGTTTGCAGCCCTCCATAGAGAAATGTGTGTTGCCATTGTGTACAAATGGACACACACCATTGTGATCATCTCTATTTTCAGCTGTCCATGTGTACCATATGGGGGAAACAAAGACCATAGAAAATCAATTCCAGTGACCCAAACCTAGTCATGAATCTCCCATGTGGAGGGTGGGATATCCCAAAGGCCATATCTGAATCAGCTCTAATCGACACCCACCTAGGTCCTGGCTGTGGGACCATAATCCTCAAGGATGTTTTCATAGTGGTCTCCTCTAGACCCAGGACCAGATCATAATGACTGGGTTAAATTGTCCTGACGTGCACGGACAGCACTGCAAGTACCTGTGAGTATGTGAGTGAGTTTGAACAGGCACATTCACATTTGCACACCATCACTGTCATTCCAGACAACTCACTGAAGGCCATTAACCTGACAAGGTGGAGCCAGGCTCCAACAGCCAGCTCTTTGGCCCCCGCACACTATTTTCAACGGAAGCATCTGGATGGGGCCAATTGGACCTCAACCTGATTGGAACCTAGACCAGCCCACGCATGGGGCCCCTAGGACCAGAGGAGGGGAAAAAAAGAAAGCATGCTGGCTGACCACTTGCGTATGATGGAAAGGGGAAATAATAGGTGGGTATGGGTAAAAAGACGGCTTCTCAAGTACAGGATGTTGTTGTAGCAGGTAGCCAGTCATCCAATTTCCTGCTTCCCAAAGAAAACAAGAGCTAGCGAATAGGACGTACAATGGCAGGCCTATGCTTGGGCCCACATCAGCCAAACAAAGCTTTCAGAGGTTACAACCCCTTGTGATGGTCCATAGGGGCAGGAGGAGGGGGCTCTGGTTGTTCCATGCATGCGCCCAGTGGGCAGGGGTCAAGTGTTACTGTACGGCTGACCTCTGTTGCAGCTGCTGGGGGTGGAACAACTCGAAATTGAGCCTGTGCCCCTTTCCCCCCACACTCAACCTCTATTAGAGCCTATTATTGTATTAGTAGTAATAGTAGTCAAAATAAACCATGTCCAATTGTAATGATAGTATTAATATCAACAGTGTAAACCTACGAACCTGGAATGTTGTTCTTTCACCACTGAGGTTTCTTTAAAAAGCACTGGGGTGGCCAAATTTATGGATTAAAGTAATTTGATGGTGTTGTGAGTAGGGGATGTGGGCTCTTGCCGAAAGGTCAAAATTGTAGGTCTTCCACTATAAACAAGGTAAATGATGAGAAAGAAAGCAATTTTTCCAAGGGTGGAAAAAACGCTATATTTTCTTACCTTATTTATGGTTTACATCTTGTTCCGTTTTTATTGATTTAGCGTGGATTGTTTTCTCTTGGGACTTTGAGAAGCGTGTGAGCACTCTAAACAAAGCAAAACTTGAGTTCTGAGAACACAGAATCTCAGTTGACAGCCACCGAAATAAGGCACCGAAATAAAAAGGCTGTGGCAGCCACCAAAAGTAACGGGGACAGTCCCATCAATATCTTCTGGCCAACGATTAGGCCTATAAAAGCTCATGCAGCTGCAGGAAACATTCTTGAAATAACTCCTGCCTCGGTGTTCGGTGAACACAGACAGCTAAAGCTCAATAGCTGCAGTCATAAGAAAACATTTGTCAGACCTTGGAGAACTTGGTGACTTCACCCTCAACACTCAACAGGAATATTCCTAAAACGGGATCTCAACATACGGAAGATATTGCCACTAAAAGCCCAGCTTACCAGAGAATCCAGCCAAACGGTCTATTTAAGTGAGGGGGGCTCAACCAAACCACAGCTTGAGCATTACACTAAAAAAGTTGCCTTTGTGGAGAAATGCCACTTGTGGCTACACGGGCAGCTGCACTACACCATTTCCATTTAAGAACATTTCCAGCTATGAATCATTCATCTGGATATAACAGTATTAATAAAAAATGTAGCATGCAGTCATTAACCTCAAAAAAATCAAAAATACTTAATACCAAAGTCTATATAGTCATCTAAAGAGCACATGCTAAACTTTTAGCCTTAAAATTTACATATAAGACATAACTCTCACTATGGTCACTGTTGAAGCTATTCTCAAAGCCAATTTCAGCAAATTAATATTTTATTGTTAATAATAAACAAAATTTTGGTGAGTAATAATGACAATTTGAGTGAATAGAGGCACATGGTTTGCCCATGCCCATGTCATGACAGGCATGGGTCTAAGTCATGACAGGCATGGGTGCCTGGTTATGTTTTAAAATGGAGGAGCAAACTTGGAAAGATACATTGCCTGTGGGTCCTCCCCCAGAATTTTATTTTGTTATTTAAAACAAATTTTCTGCATGGTCCACCTAACCTCTTGGATTAAGACAAGAAACAGCCCCCTTCACTAGTCTACATTAGTTATATTGAGAAGGAGAGAGGAAAGAAAAAACACGCACACAAAGGGCAACCATTTACTGCATACTGCCGTTAGAAACAAACAAGATTACAATTAGCTGATAAGTAATCAATACAAACACATTATTAAACTATTAGTCAGACCAATAACAAACAGCAGTCAACATCAGACATCCTTATTATACTTTAGCAGTTACCAGTGTTTCTATAGTGGTGCCAAAACATAAAAAAATATATACATATTAGCATTATACATATTGCATTTAACCAAGTTAGCCATTTTCCCAAGTTAGTCCCCAAGACTTTTCTAAAAACATGCTTTAGGCCTATCCTCAAACTCCAGTTTGTCCTGATGGATGGCTGTGGGTGTGAATGTCACTGGTAAAAAAAAGCCACAGTAGAAAATGAGAGCCTATCCTTCTCCTCTCAGCCAGAGCGCCATCTGCATGCTAGTGTTTACTGGCCACGTCGGAGACGCACCAATACGGACGCAGTGCAAATATAAGCTAGTGTTAATTGTCAAGAGAACACATTCATGTGATGATGTAGTCAGGGTTATTTGTAGAATAAAGGAATGTGTGTTGGGGGGATGGGCAGGCAGCCTGTGTGGCTTTGTCAAGTTATGCTATGTAACTTGGTTAAAAAATGTAAATGCTTCAATGAACAAATCATTTGTAGCGCTCATAGCTCCCCTGCTTATAGTGCCTCAAGGCCTGCAGGCTTTCCAACAAAAACTGGATCAAAAAAGTGAAAAAACACATTTTATTCTTATTCTGTCTGCCGCGCCGCCACAGTTAAAGGTCTGTACTGTGTCAGAAGAAATACATGGCCAAAATGTCAACATGCATTAATGGGATGAACTGACTCCATGCCAGCTGGGTTTGTGAAAAAATGCTATTAATTTAGCTGAAAACTGATGACTAGTAATAATACAAATATTTATAATTCCAGGACACTGCCAAATATAATAAACGGTGATGATCATTAACGTTGGTCCAACATGTTCTGAGGTCAACAAGACCTTGAGAGCGCTTGACATTAAGTTAGATCTGTCTTGTGTAAATTTCATAGTCTACCACTGCCTCTTATCGTTCCTGATCTGACAATAAGGATCTGTCCCAGACATGTCTGTCTCACCTCGCTGAGGACTTGCAAGTAACGGACAAAAACGCCCTGGATTTCGTCAACCGAAATAGACTCGGGAGAAACTTAATGTAACAAGACTGCTCTCTTCGCTGGCGCTCTCCTCCTCTCTAATCCCGCTGTCTATCGCTTCCAGAACGACGCTCGGAGAGAAAGAGATACGCTCTTTTTGCTTTTCATCCTTTACAATTGTACTTTAGGGCCACCTGCAAATACTGTATATTCCTCCCTTAAATCCTCAGTCTCGTGCATCTGTTTTCAGCCTCGCACAGATGGGAGACAGAAACCGCTCAACAGCCAAGAGGGAGGAGGAAATGTGCGATGTCTTCCGCATATCCTCCCTTGACACCCGTTGTGTTGAAGGAGGCATGATGGGAACGTGTGTGTATGTGTGCGTGTGAGTGGCTGTAGGCCTACTTGTGAACCACGTTAAGTGTGCCTTTACGAAGACGTGTCGGTCTGTAAACCAGGGCGTAAGGACAGGTCCGGCGAAGCCAGCTTGTGAATATTTATGTCGGATTTGGTCAGCAAGTCACCGTCCCCCCCGACCCTCACCCACCTCCCCCCATCCACCTCCCCCCATCCACCATCCTCTCATCTCCCGTGATTAGCGACTCCTGCAGGAGTGATAAATCCTCCATTTCCATTGCGTGATCAGTCAAGACGGGGCCCGGGACAGGGACGCGCAAAACATTAAATTATCCAAGACTTCCTGTACTAGCTTCTTTCGAACATTGCGACTTCAGTCGATACCAGGAACCCTAGGCTTCCCAGTCTATTGCTCCCCCTTAGCTCATACAGCTTCTCGGCTTCTCTCCTGCCCCCGTGTGCAGACAGGAAGCGCAGCAGAAGTTTGACTCTGCATATCATCACACAGAGGAGCACTCAATCAGTCTGCTCACTCAGCGGGGTGAATGTGGAGGGTCTTGTTCACCGAAGACACACAACATGAACATAACATGTGTGTTGCTTTAGAAGAGAGGAGCCATTGTTTTAAATTGGCAGCGAGACGACAACAATACCAATGGAAAGTGAATTGAACAATGCTGCAGTACTATATTGAGGTTTGCTAAATTATGGGTCAGGACAGCTGTTCAATTATTATTTTTCTGGCGAGAGCTTTACGACAAAGGAACTGTTGTTGCTCAAAACTCATATTCCCGATTCATCTACACTTAATTGCGAATTGCTATATATTATAAGATCATTATTTTTTTTAATTTTAATGAAGATAAAACTAAATTGGACATTCATTTGTCTGATTAGGCTGTTTGAAAGGTGACCGTCTTTAGTCATGTTTTGTGCAATCCCTGTAATGTATTAGGGTTTTGAAAACTCTTGGTCGTAATCCAAAAATAATCTTTGCTAGCCTGTTTCCGTAGGTTTCCCACATGTCAATAGTACAAAAGTGTTTGAGTGACTTCTTGAACTGTGGCCATTGAGCTAGACTAAATTTCTCAATGAAGTCCCCAACAAAGAAAACTTCAGAATCTTTCCTACATCTCATATAATTCAGGCACATAATGATCTACTCTGCTGATTTGTGTAAAGAATAATATACTCGTTTTAGACATGTCATTGAATGGCAATTGAGGCCTTATCTGATTTATGTCTCATATAAAGGGTAAAACATATACAACCCTGTCTAAGTCCAACCCAACCCAAGGTCAGATGTAGGTCTTTTCCAAAACACATCAATCATTATCAGCATTTCACACCCGCAGCAGAACAGCAGGCTTTGTCTTCAGGGTAAGACAATACCCGATCTAGACCTTCTAACCAACAAGTCTCTCCATCATGGACAAAAGCTTTTTGAGCCTGCTTCTATCCAGATCTTCATTCCTCCACCCACTGAACAGATTCTCTGTCCAAACAGCTAAGGTTTGAGGCGTGCTGGGGAAAAAAGCTCTGGAAGCAACGGCCTCAAGCAGCAGAGGTCTCATCCATCAATGCAAGGGCTCCCAGAGTGCACCGGGATCAAACTCCTGTCATAAAGGTGTCATGGCTGCCGGTGTCTCTTGGCAATCAGGTTCCAATTTGAGGCTGGCTCCCGAAATCTGCTTTCACGAAAGCATCGGTAGAATTAGATCACACTGGACACTGCAGATACCATTCTTCCAGCCAACCCTTGAGGCGATATAAAGTTCAGTACAGAGAACAGTTGCCAAACTTGCCTCTTAATACTTCTTTGTAATAACATTTATTGAAGACAATTCAAGGAAGGTATTATAACTAGCTTTGAACACATTGTACTAATCAATGTAATGAAATTTTCTATGGTTATGAATCATGTGCAATCCAAATTAGCATGATCTGATGAATCTCTGTCAGTCCCAAATATTTTATTTCTATACAAATTGCAATATGGAAAAATAGAATATGATCTTAGTGTTAGTGATATTGGGGGAACCCCATCCCAGAACTCTGAAAAGGAGGGTCATGGAAAGTAATTGGTTCCTCTAATTATTCCCTATCCTTTTTTGTTTAAAGAAAATCCTGCAAAATTTGTTTTGGGTAATTGAAAAAGCAACATTTTGAAAATGTGCGCACACAGAAAAATATCTGAAGACGTCTATTCTGAGATATTCTGTATACCGTATCTTGGGGGCACAATTTATCCCAGTGATGAATGGGAAAAAATTGTAGGGTCATTTAGTCTAAAATTACAGGTGATTAATAATACGTGTGTAAACTCAATTATTTTAAAAGACGGGGCTCATTTCAATAGGGCCTTTTGTGTTAGTATGAAAAGTAATATGTTTAACACACTTTAGTTTATCAATAAATAGAAGGGGGTTAAGCGAACATCAGCTGCACATTTACTGTCTCCCATAAATTCCCAGGATTTGGGTTTCCAAGTTTACATGTGAGATGGCAGAGGTTTTAAGTACAGGTGCTGTAATAAAACCAAAAAGATCACCACAATCCAACAACAAATAGCTTGTATGAGATAATGTCATCTACTGTGGAGAGTGTGGCGGCCGCAACACCCCCCCAGGTCACAGTTTTGTATTTGAACAAGGTGTCACTTTGAAGTGTTCGGGGTGAAATGTAAGGGTCTGCTTTACAATTTCCATGGAGCTCGGTCCAAAAAGGAAACGGGTTCCTCAAATGATTGCTCAACACAGCAATGCTAAAATTCATGTGAACATTGTGTACCTACTCACACTGGCTGGCGATGTTATGACACTTTGACACCTGTAAGGTTTTGAACAGCAACATGACAATATACTGCCATGACTGGATATATCTAAATACTCATACTTGGTGGAAAACCTTTTCCAAAACTTTTCCAAATGAATGAGTTCAATTTGGATAGCTCCAGATATGTTGTCAATCACTATAAGTTATGCTAACTGCAAGTTTATATTTCTGGTACTTTTGAAAAAATATATAAAGCTAGAAAATACTTGCTATACACTCCAACCACACAATGACATCAACTTCATTAAAAACTAACAAGAGTAGACTCTCAATTCTGTCCAACTGTGAATTCCTCCAAGCCCATATAAAAGACAGAACCAGACCTGCGCGGGCGGGGGGGGGGGGGGGGGGGGGGGGGGGGGGGGGGGGGGGGGGGGGGGGGGGGGGGGGGGG
>JAOEHI010000011.1:2522208-2535722 GCA_025447815.1 Percopsis transmontana
GTGTGTGTGTGTGTGTGTGTGTGTGTGTGTGTGTGTGTGTGTGTGTGTGTGTGTGTGTGTGTGTGTGTGTGCGTTACGTAAATAGAGTACATGAGGGTTGATCTTTAGCCACCATCTGAAATCGACCCTTCTTTTAAATTCATGTTCAGAAACTGACAACCTTTGTTAAAGCCATATAGGGTAACAACATGAGTTGAGTTAATATGTGTTTTTTGTATGATGATATAGCCTATATGGTGATATATTGTATGGTGGCATGGATAAGAATTGTTTATTTAATTTGAAAATGTGATCATCAACATGCATTGAAAACAAACTCCAGGCATACACCAGGCTGTTTCATTTTGACATTGTTAGTCCTATATGGTTACACAAATGTTTAAACAGTGTTTAATCAAATGTTTAAACAAAACAGCATTTTATTATGTTTTAATAGCTTTGATAACGTTTTGGGACGAAAATGGGAATGGAGTGTAGCACAGACTGTTTTCTTTCCATCTTTCAATTAATCTTTTTTATTTATCTGTAGATTTAGGAGGTATTTTTAGCATGATGGTAAGAAAAGCTTGTTTATGCGCTTGTCTGCTGAAACTGCCTGTGGCCTAACTGTAATTTTTTTTTGTGTTCCATTGCTACACTCTTCCTCCATCTGCATCTATTCCCTCAAACTTTTGATAAAAACATGACAAAACACAATTCGGATAATACAGTATCATGGTATTTACACAGGGACTAAGGTGAGTTTTTTTACCTACTGTGTATACATCAAAGTCTTATAAATCATGTCATATCTATTAAAAACCATTACATTTCACATTGTGTGTAAGCGCATATGATGTAGGTGGCAAGAAATAATTGACGCAAATGGCTCGGCCTCTGGAGGTTGTAGACTCTCAAACTGTGCTTTGTTTACACTCAGATGGTGATGTGGTTACCAGCGTGTCCTCTGAAAACACTTAGTCTTGTACTGACCTAGACTCGACTTGTGTCTCTCCTGCTTGGACTCCTGTCTGCCCACCCTCATTCAAAATAGGTTTGGCAGTAGTTACTGTACATTCAATAAGAAGCACAGCAGTGTGCTGTAGGGCTTGTGCACAAAGAAACACGTGGAGCCTCACATTCCATGGCTTTATGTGGTGTGTAAAACCACAAAAATCTCTAGCCCAAAACTGATTTTAGTGTTGCTCATTTTGCTCAGAGCCTCAACAGAGGTAGACCTATGTTGTTCATTTCTGTGCAGTTTCCTATACTCAGAAAGGAAATAAACTTGGTAATAATAAACATAGGGGTAGAGAGACATGCAAGATGGTAAACAAACTATCGCCTTTGATTCTGTCTGGGCAGGAGAAGAAAAACAAGTCGAGACATTCATGCTAGGGCAGGTTTTTATGAATGGAAGTGTTTTTTTCCCCTAACTTTCCCTCTCTCTCTTTTTGTGAATGAAAAACAACTGGAAAATCCAGTATAAAGCCTGCCGAAAAGCTAGCGGTGATTGGTTGCTGTTGCACAAGCCCCGCCCATGGTTGCTAAGGAGCCGGATCATAAGGCTGCTGATTGGTTCATTGGAGGCACCGTGATTTCATTCACAAGTCAGTGTATTCACTTGGACAAAGGCAAGAAATTCGAGCCCTTGAAAGAGGAAATCCACCAATCACCAACCTCCTCTAGGCAGAGCATATCTGAGAATGAGATAGAGCGAAACAACACGTCCTCCAACACTCTCTTCTCTAATAATACAAAATACAGCGCAAGTGATATAAACGGGCCGAGAAGGGTACAACGCATATTAAATGGCGTTAAGCACATAGCCTAGGTTTAATCATGTTGGTCTATTTCAGGGTTAAGTTTTGTTTTCGTCACTTGACTGAAACGCAACATCTGTTTCTTTTCACGCCAGTCTACAGTTTCCTCTCACTGCGTTGCACTTTTCTTCTTTTCATAGTGTAGCTGAGCATTTCTGGCAGAAGTCACAAGCGCCTAAGAAAGTTCTTTTTAGGCTACTAAAACAGATATTTTATCTAGATATCATGGCCTGTGTAAACAAATGTCTGCTTTAACAACCGAAAGTGCTTTAGTCTAAACAAATGCGTGCATTCACTTGATATAATGTGAATCAACTGAACTATTAAAATGGCAAATAATGTAGACTAACCTATGATATTGCGTAGCTTATATTCATCTGTCTGTCACACAAACAGATCAGTGGCAATACGAGGCCAGCAGCCCACTGGGTAATCACTCGCCATCACTTCCCCTCGGCATTTTTTGTGAATGGAGCTCATTATGCATGCAGCCTCCACGCAGCTCCATTCACAACTAGCGCTCGCGAGCCTTGTCCCCTCTTCCCTCTCCCTGCAGGCTGCGTGGATTTCACTCAACTCAGCCTAAATGACCACAAACGGTTAACGGATGGATTATAAGATGGATGGATATTTGGATCAGCAAGTGCCTTACACATTAGCAAATGTATGTATGAAAGAACTCTTCTTGTTTTTATATGTTTCTTCTAATTTTATGACTCGGCTACCGGGCTTTCTCTGTCGATCGTCCTGCACGAGTTTTGTGGAAGCAGCTGTGCGCGCGATGGAAACTATTTCTCAGTTCGCTTAAACTATTATGAATTGCTACGTATTGCATAAACTAAAACATAGACTACATTTTGCACGCTACAGTGTTGATTAGGAAGAACGTGTCATTGTGCCAAATGGTCACTTACATGAGGCGCTAAGAGCGCGTTTGTTTTTCCATGATTGCCAACAAAACTGAAAAAAGATGTGCTGTTTTCCGAAGCAGCGTATTGTTTATCCTTATTAACTGCCACAAATAGTCTTTTCCGTGACAAAAAAAAGCTATACCGATGTTAGCCTTTGAGACTATTTGAGACTGGCCAACTTTGAGAGTTTTTATTTTCGTAAAAAATATTGGTATTATTATTATGATGGTGTTGTCATTGGTTAATGGGGCAATGCGTTCATGTACTGCTTAGTCCATTAGATTGGTTGCAGGGGTCATAGTAAACATGGACTGTCTTAGCAGTGCATGCTGTTCATATTTGATTGCATATGTTTTTCTCATGACTGGTCTCTAATATTTTTGGTGTTCTGCAGAAGTCACAAGGAAATGGGCCCCTAAATAGACTCTTAATGGCAGCAAAAAGGAAATACATGGATACAGAATTACCCCCTCAGGAATCCGAAGGTAAAGTAAGAGCTCAAAGAAAGTTCACAGTGGCCTTGATTCTCTTTATGTTACAAAGGCTTACTAACAGTTTACATTCTGCAAAATTAATTCTTGCTATTTATTTTGGATATGATGTGACCACATGAGTTGGTAATGCTCTACAGTTTACAGTTGTACAGCTTTATTATTTTAATTTTGTGTGGGGTAATCTTGTATTCCTCGTTTCTTTACAGACCTCTTTCAGGATTTAAGCCAACTTCAAGAGACATGGCTCACAGAAGGTAGGACGGACTTGTAGCCTGCATTTTATTTCAATGCATTTTTTATTAATGAATATTGATTCATTTATAATGCCAGTTATGAGACTGAATTATGTGGCAGTGGAAAAATATGCTGAAGAGTAATACAAAATATGGACATTATATCCAAGTCATTCTCATTGCAGTTAAATATTATGGTTGTACATTTTATCAGGTGTTTGATTGTACCCAGCTTTGGTCAGCCTTGAAGGGAATTATTTATGGATTTTATTTACGCACCAATTAATTTTTAACAGTATCAAAAATGTCAATGAAGACATGAGCTTTAATGTATTAGCATTCAGTGTCGAAGGATTACACATTTTCTTTTGAGCGCACCAATCAACTGGTAAAAAAAGACAACTTTTTCATCTAAGAAGGGGTAAAGTTGCATGAAGTTGTGAGGGGAGCCAGACTATGCTGACACATGTCATATACGTCAAAATAAATACGTAAAAAACTGTCCTGCCAGGTAGAAAGCAGACTGGACATTATTCATTTTGAGCGTGTGCTATTTTGGCCATGTTGGCATGCTGTCTGCATGCCAGCTATAGCAGCCAATGCAAACAAACAGTGTATTTGGCTTGTGTCACTCAAAGGCGCATAGCGACGAAGTGGAGCCCAGTTGGAGGCAATTGTCAGCTTGTAGACTTTATAAGTACAGCATTGACGTGTGCTTTAATAGAGCAATTATATGTTAGGACGGGACAACAACACTGAGGTATGAGTCATTAGGCCATTTGGTAATGTTTACTAGACCTGGCTCACGACAGCCTGTACATGAAATAAAAAGGAGTGTAAAAAAGAGCAAACAATGAACAGCATCACATGATGTACAAGTTCTTTAGTCAAATAGTTTAATGTCTGCTGGAGTGGAGAATTAAAGCGAACATTTTTGACCTTTACATTCTTTAGATGTTTAAACAATTCCATTTTAGGTGAACTGTAAGGCTATTAACTTGACACGTCCGTTGTTTTGGTAGTTACAAAAGTAGCGCATGTCATTGTAGATTCCACGTAGATACATTGAGGGAATAGCTACAATGTGTATGGGTGGTTCCCTCTGCCACAAAATTCTTGTTGTGGCCAAATGGGATTTCTTAATATTTCTTAGCCCAACAAATGCTTATGTCACCTTGACATATCAGAGTTTTATTTGTTTGGGTAGGGAATTCAAACAGCATATCAGTACTGACTTCTGAGTCATCTGTGAAGCTGGTCAGCAAACTAGGGAAGTCAAGCAGAGGCAAACGGACACATTAAGGAAGCCGTAATGCCTGCCGTTGAGCAAGACATTTGAATGGGAGCTACTCCCTTTGCCTGCCACTGGCTAACGTGTGAGCGAAACAAAGCTGTACCCACCTCAGGTTTGTCACCTTTTTGTCATGCAGCGCCAAACCAACACCTGCATCTCATAGACAAAGGCGGTGTCAGAGCCAATAAAAACAGACAATGTGACCCCCTTCAAAGTCGGAGCCTTCACAATACATTTTATTTGTTTTTGCAGCTATACGGTTAAACTGTAAATTGGGTGGTAGGGTATTGTGGACACTGAGAACTGAAGAAGATAAAAAAAATCAGTACTGGATGCTGGCACTGTAACTTAATCTAAGTGTTATTTAACCCTAAGTACTGGCTTGTTTTTCCAGCTTCTTTAGCTAAGACCTCTCCTTTCCTGTTGCATTAATTAAAGACCTTATCGCCACTGATTGTGGTTGTGAGGGATTCACCAAGATTGTAAAAAAAAAAAACTGGGTAGCTGGAGGGAGTTTTTTTTTTGTCTGCCAAAGCAGAGCGGAAGACGGAGGCAAAGAAAGAACGAGAGGAAACTGCTGCATGGCGAGAGTTCAGGAGCTTGTCACGTCTTGTCTCATAGGCCTTTGGGTTTATACGAGTGCGGCTGCAACGCTCCTCCCAGGATCTCCCACCGAGAGAGAGCAAGAGAAAAAAAAGTCATTCAAGGTGGCTGCAAGCGCGGAGGGCAACATGACTCTGTGCTCGTATAAGCGCACTTTCTTTCTTGTGCTGACTTGCATCTCAAAGCCCCTGACGACGTGTTCCTGGAAGCAAATGGGATACACATGCGTGTCGTGTGCGTGCACACACACACACACACACACACATGCAGATAAACATTAAAGCCACGTAGACATGCATAAACCAGGAATTCACAGAGCGCACAGACACATGGGTATAGACATAAACAAGCACACACACACACACACACACATACAGTACACACA
The DNA here is from genome assembly GCA_025447815.1 of Percopsis transmontana. Taxonomy (NCBI): domain Eukaryota; kingdom Metazoa; phylum Chordata; class Actinopteri; order Percopsiformes; family Percopsidae; genus Percopsis; species Percopsis transmontana. The sequence continues at coordinate 2,527,931 of JAOEHI010000011.1, forward strand.
CAGACTGAGGCTGCGATCTTGTCTGCTCGCCAGTTGCTCTGACGTTTAGACATCCTTAAGTTATTTTTCCTTCCTTTTGTGGACGAGGTCCTGCCCCGTCCATTTTAGACATGTTGAAACTAGCCGGAATGATTGATTGTTTGATCTGAAGGACTAAATATTGGCCTCTGTTCTGTCTCATAAAAAAATGCTTCATTGTTCTCCTCGGGGCCAAAGTCTGAGACCTTAAAAGGGGGTAATAGTATTACCGTATAGTAAGCCACTAGATGCAGCATTATATAAGAAATCAATGTCATTTATCTAAACATGCTCCCAAACGCTATCATCCGGTTTCCTCTGCACAGGAAGCAGGGACGAGACTACAAGAAAGAAAATGGATTTGAATTTCTTATTTCCTTTTTTCGCCCTTTCCGCCTGTCTCCGTTTGGGTTTCCGTGCTGCGTTTCACGGTTTGAAGAAGAAGCCATTGAGGTTGAAAGGTCGGCTTGTATGTTGGTTCTTTGCGTAAGTTGTGCGCGGGGGGTCACAACTACCGGTCTTGGCACACATAGAGTCACAGTGGACCACTTTCTCAAAGAAAAAGTGTTCTCATTTAGGCTGGCACTCTCCCAAGAATGTCATGTTTCTTAGCTTTGCTTTAAATGGTTAAATGCGTTTTGTTGTCCCTGTCGCAGAGCAGACATCAGATAGCGACCCTGATGCCTATAGCTGCACTGTGGTGCCTCTTTGTTTTTGTTGGCCAACATAGTCCAAGATTGGGTTCGAGATATTTAATGATGGCCATCAACTTTTCCTTAGGAGTGAGCTTGTACCATGACGTAAGTGTGAGTCCCAGCCTTTGGAAACACTTTAGAAACCCAGAAACCCTTGTGGCGTCAGAACGGGGGCCAGATTAAAAGGTTGCCGGCCCTGGACGCTTTAGGTTTGGGGTTAGGCTATTAAACTGAGGATAGCTAATCAAATGCCAGCGTGCTCGTGCCTCAGTGGGTGAGTTTGACCTGCTCACCCCTATTGGGGCGTTGGCACTCGGCTGATGGGGCTTTTCTGACCCGTTTGTGTGACTCGATGTCTAAAGCTCAAAAGGCCAATTGTGAATAGGCCTGGATTCCTATAATAAGAACCATACAATAGTGTCTGTCTAGCGCTCCTGCACCTGGGCTTGGCATCACTGACTGCTCTAATTCATTTAGGGCTTAAATAAGCCTCATTATGAGAGAATGCATAATCAGGGCCAATGATACTTTGACAAACTGTATATCCATTGCAAACCACAAAGTAACTTTACCTCAGAGTCAGATAACACTGTACTACTGTATATGTATTGACTTATCTATTTTTAAAAACTAGAATTTACTGTAAGATGCCTCTATATTGTTTCTGTGTGGTATATGTTGTGGATTTGGCTTGGGTTATTATTATGCATCGGGGCATTGTAATGGATACTGGTTGATATACTGTAAACTGTAGCTACAGTTACTGCTTAACAAGAAACACAGCGCACACACATCTTTTACCTTGAAGCACCGCAGTCACAAACGTAGCTAATTCACTGTATACACAATCTCTGACGGCCATGTGCCAGAAAGATCTAAACAGCGCTCGGACCCCCCACTTTCCTTTTGTTTGTTCACTTTGAATTTCACTTTCAAGAAAGCCTGGGTAACCTTGGCTTCCATCTTGACCCTAAAATAAAAAAACTATTCCTAGACTACGTCAAAGCGAGGGGATGAATTCCAAAGCATTTCCACATTGTCCGCTACAACGTAAGTCTGGGGGACGGAGGGAGGTTGGCTAGTCGTACCGCTTGACTGATTTTCTCACTTGTTTAGCGACATGTCCGTCTTTCATACAGACGTTTCACCGGTCCGGGTGTCATTTTTAGAGGCCAGTTTCAGGAGTTGGATCCATCGCTGGAGGCCGGGAGAGGCAGCTTTGCCTCCATATTGATCGGCCGTTCTCTTAGTTCAAGAGGTAGTCTATGTGAGTGACAGTAACTCACGCCAGTGTAAGTGCATCTCTTACGGCCCTAAATCAACCTGGGCTTTCATCATAATGCATCAAGTCAGACCGTTGCTGAATGATGGCCTCACAAAACGGTATTTACCGCTCCTTCAGCGGCCACGTGGTGCGTTTACAGCTCATCGGAATCGTGATATCGACGAGCAGTAAGGGTCGCGTTTTTTCCTTTGTGGGTTGCTGAAAGTTTTACGCGGAATCCAAAGGTCATACTTCCCACAGATGTTAAAGGGACATTCCTCGAAGCGTTTCGCAGTTATACAGCCCCCCAGAACCCCAAAAGTACTCCCTAGTTCACTCCGCTTATCTCACCAAAGTGTGCACTCACAAAAGTGCTGCATGGTGGGGTAGAAAAGATGTGAGCTTATATGCGCTGTAGAGGGAGGAGTAGAGAGGAATGTGAGCCACTTAGCACTGGGCGGGCACTCTCTGAATTCCAAACCAAAACAATATTTTTATAACACTGGTTTTAACCCCAAGAGCAACCATTCCAGACACAAAGAGGAGAGTACCTTTAATAGCATCTTGATCCTAGGGCAGTGGTTCTTAACCTGGGTTCGATCGAACCCCAGGGGTTCGGTGAGTCAGCCTTAGGGGTTCGGCGGACACACCCGACTCATATGATTCGTGATGACACGCCCCCCTTCGGTGGGTTCGGTGAATGCGCATATGACACTGGTGGGGTTCAGTACATCCAACAAGGTTAAGAACCACTGTCCTAGGGCATTGATTTGGGGCTCATAAAATAGTGCTGGCGCACTGCAAAAGTTGGTGGCTGAAGGTCGCTCAAACTGACGCTAGGTCCGCCTGTGACTCGGGTTTCACGGCCAAGGAAAAGAAAGAAAGTACATATGAGAGATCGTCTTTGTCTAAAATCGAATGCACAAATTTTAATGGCGTCTCTTTTTTCTATTTAATTTCAGCTCAGGTTCCGGACAGCGATGAGCAGTTTGTTCCTGATTTCCACTCTGAGAACTGTGAGTACCTCCCCCTGATTTTAAGTGTTCTTTCTTAAGAAATGTAGCCGTGTGTGTGAGAGAGAGTGTGTGTGCACGTGTGCACGCGCACAAGGGTGTGCAGATGTGTATGCAGATGTGTATGTGAGAAATGGTACTGTTCTATATCTCCGTGTCTTCCTATTTGTGGATTTCAACTATGCTCAATATCTGATTGTGTGACCATTTGTGACATAGATCTGATTATTTTCCTTGCTATATAAACAGGAAAGAAGATCATTTTTAAGATAAAATTGAGGTACATACTGAATTCAGTGTGTGAATTATTACCTATTTGATCTGGAAAAACACATTTGGTTACTTGGCTTGTGAGTGGTACAAGGCATGTTTGTGTTTTTGTTTGGCTATAAATATGTGGATGAGAAAGTGAGAACAAAACCAGTATTACGGCTCAGATATTGGTTGTGAAACTGCCAGAGGCTTGGGTGGGGATGCCATAACTCTGTGAAGGTTCAGTAATATCCATATGAGACGAAGCTTTGCAGAAGACACAAGGCCTAATGACCCAGCCGTCATCACTAAGTAGATTTGGATGCCAGCATTGTGCGCCGCCGGCATCCATTTGCATGGCCTTGAAAAGCTGAATGGGCACGGCCCAGGAAACCAGTAAAAGGTCATTCAGAGCCCAGGTACAAAGGTGGCCCTTTGTGCGCATCGGAAGGTGTAAAATGGGAAAGAAAATTCCTGGGCGGCACAACTGAGCAGTCACAATTTGAATGGGTTTCCCTTACTTGTGTGTCGGAACAATGGCGATTCGGGATCTGTGTGGGAGCGTGTGTGGCACTCTGCAAACATGCCGATTTCAGTCCCATTCATAAAACTGAGGGCTTCTACGTTCTTAATAAGGACACTGGACATTAGAGTACTTAAAGAGAAACTAAAAATATCTCAAGAATAAGCTCACCCTGAATGCCAGAGTGACAGTTGTCAAACTGAGTTAGTCATTCAAATCCATGCATATTTTGTATGTAAACACCGTGGGATTTAATCAGTCCTGAGTCACAACTGGGAGACCCTCTGTCACATATGGCCCGTGGAACATTGTCCCCGTCTGTTGGCCCACAATGCAGATCAGGAAGTGGAGATGCCCCCTTCCCCGCCGGGGCGCGCAAGGGTCGTGTCTGCTTAACCCCCTGCCCTGTCGGCCAATCAGCTGACCAGGGTATGATTCACAGGGTCACGGGAGCTTCGGTTTGAAGGGCAGCTCACTTATACCCAGCCGAGGCACTTGAGCTTTGACAGACAGCGCCCCCGCTGTTCACGATCAATAGCCACGGCGTCTAGTTAGAGAATCTCTATTCAGGTTTCACTGATAGGAAAGAAGGATTTGACGAGCCGTCATACATATATTCATTTGTGGTATGTCCTGTATGGGGTTTCAGAAAGGCCATCAATGCGGCGGTACAAAATGGGTTTAGCTTTCTTTCACGGAAAGTTAAATTCAGTTGACACCTTCATTGTGTGCATTGTGTTTCGGAGAGCAGGTGAGTCACATGTTTTGGAAACTCTAGTGCAAGAGGGGAAAATATATCATAAAGAGAGGCCTAATCCCAATTGACCGAAATATAATTGAGGCTTGCACTGAATGGGCGCCCTGTTAAAATTAAACATTGTTGTTTACTGAGTCAGGCTGTTACCTGCACGGGTGTGGTGCCGACAGAGGAAGGGAGGGAGCGAGGAAACGGCTAGAGGACGAGATAAGAGAGAGAGAGAGAGAGGGAGAGAGAGAGAGACCAAAACATCGGGACATGTTGGAATGTTAGATCAAGCCTGGGGGTTGGGGGTTGGGAGGGAGGGGGAGGGGGGGGGGGGGGGCAGGGATTGTGCAAAACCTGCACATCTGGTAAATCTATCTCCTCTCGTCCATTCTCCCTCACTTAACAGCTAACAAGCGTGCTCTGCCTGCAGGCCGTGGTAGAGGGAAGGTTATGTATACACAACCTTTATGGACCTGCTGACTTGCCCTATGTGTGTGTAAAGCTAATTGAGCCATTGGTGATAACAGCACAGTACACTGTTCCTGTGTGTAGGATTGACCATGCACAGAATCACACTGAAGCAAAAGCTTATGAGAGGCGAATGCTATTTTGTGTGGAGTGGATTGCGGGGGCGGCCTTCGCCTTTTTAGGGTAGCCCCCCCCCCCCCCCCATATGTGACATGAGATGTCAGACAGTCCCCATTGTTTGCTTTCTCTCCCACGGGGAGAGGACACAGGGCGACGTCAGTCAATCCTTTCAACAGACAATGACCATCTCGACACTCAAACGTTTATGTGGTTTGGCATTTCAGCGTTAAGAATCAACTAAACTGTGCTGTGGTGTTGTGCGTTTTGTTTCATCTGGTGTTGCTGGGTTGAATAGAAGAGTTTTGAGATGTCCGCTGAGGCACAAAATGTGCGGAGAGTGCGTTCCTCTTTGTCCAAGTATGTTTACACTTGGAACGGCCCTAGAGACGTGACCCATTCATAAATTTTCTTCTCTGTGTAGAGGAAGTGTGCCTCTCTCCCTGCACCCCCCTCTCTTCTCCCTCTCCGCTGCTCTCTCCTCGAGTCTTCATTCATAAAAAAGCCCTACAGTACTACAGATTCCCCCTCTTTGACACCCCCTCCTCCTCGAGTGGATACTCCAAACCCCTCCCTCCCTTCCTGTGTCTGTACAAACTAAGCCGAATTTAAAAATCTGCCCCCCCCCTCTCTCTCTCTCTTTTCAGTCTACACATTGAGTGTTCCAAGATGTGAACTAATCCAGTGATTTCTGAGCTGTGTGGGCCGATTGTTTAGTTTTGTGCCTTGTTGTAATTATATAGGGAAGTTGTGGCTATAGAACGCGGGTCCTTTTTAGAGGCAAGGTAGAGAAAGAGAGAGAGAGTATGAGTATGAGTACGAGAACCATAACAATAACGGGAGAGATATTTTCAAAGAGGGACAGAAAAATGCATAGAGGGAAAAGTAAGTAAGAAAGAATTCAAATAACCAACAAAGACAGAAAAAAACGAGAACAAAAATAACCAACAAAGAAAGAAATCCTATCTGAGAAAGAAGGGAAGAAAAGTAGAAAGATAGATAAAAAGAAAGAAAGAAACCAAAAAACCACGAAAGAATGAAAAAACCCAAGTAACCACTGTTCTGACCGTGTGTTTTCTGCTTTGTCATGGATTCACAAGTGTGCTCTTGGTTGGGCCACTTCTGTCTTATTCTTTCTCTCTCTCTTGTTGGATCAGAACCGACTCAGTCCTCCTTTCTCGCCTCCTCTCCCCGAAAGAAATATGCGGCCCTCTGTTCTCGACTTTCCAAAATACAGCTGCTATGCAACAACGTGTACAAAAACAGCCAGGTGACTGGCACATATGTGTGGATCTCTCTCTCCCCCCTCCTCTCTCTCTCTGAAGGCGAGCCTGCATTCAATGGCTGTTTGTTACCGTTTGTGTCCGAGGAAGTGTATTTGTGTGCGTTTGCCTGTACGCTTAACATGGATATGGGCTTCTAAATGAACTGGGAATGTGTCCATGACAGCCATTCATCTGCCTCACACATACACATACATATGGACTGTGGTTTTCAAGGTTTGGGTTCAGGAATGCCCCAAGGGGTCACAGGATGTATTTATATTTTTTTACAGAGTGGGGGCGGGCATATTACAAAACAAATATAGGAATTTGAGGAACCTTTAACATTTAATTACATAATTACATAAAAATCATATTTTAGTTTATTTACATGTTATATAAACACAGTTTATATAATATAAGAGTTTAAAAAAAACTGCATGAGCAGACTTGCGCAAAGACACACACACACACACACACACACACAAGCCCAGAAGACACCCGCCTCCTACACACAAACAACACATACAAACCCCAGCCCTGCAGTTTTATGAATGGGCTGGTTGTGAGAGACTGGCTGAGGCAGCACATTGAGTTAAGGGGAGTGAACCTCCATTCATGTGAGGCAGGGCAAGGGGGGAGAGGGGGGAGAGGGGGGGGGCTCTACCACTAACAACACCTAAGAGAGGAACTAGCTAATTTTTCTGCCACTCTTGATTTTTGTGTGATGTCTTCTATGGTTTCACTATTTTACACATTTAATTAGGATAAAGATCGTCACTTCATGTGTCTCAATTCCCAACTCTGTCCACATTCATGAAAATTCAGCCAATAGTTTCAAAATTCAGCCAATCCTATGCGATAGGAATTTGTCAGCGTAATGTTGCAACATTAGGATACGACATACAGTATAGCACTGTTATGACATTATTCCGTTGTCTGTCGATCGAATTCGATGAAAGTGGCTTTGTAAAGGCCAGACGCGTAGCGTAATAGGCGTTTAACAGCTTCCAGCGAGGAAGTGAAAGCCCTACTGCTCCGTGTTGATTCAGAGCAGCTCTGTCAAAGCCAGGGGCCGCGGGGATTTGAGGCTGGCGGCTCAGCCGAGCGCTAGCGGGCCACGCAGCTTTGTGAATGGACGCCACTGTGTGTTTTAGCACAGGACACAGGAGGGGAGGCGTGCGTTTCTGTGTCTTTGCGGGCGAGGAAGCGAGTGATGGACGTACAGAGGGAGAGGGTGTATGTGCACGCATGTGTTTTCAGAGGGACGATTGTGCTTTAACGTTCTTTGCAGCTGGAGGGTTATTTTCTTTCAAAAGCAAATGCGGGGGGGGGGGGGGGGGGGGGCCAAACAACCCAAATGAAACCACCGGGCCCCAAAAAAAAACGGCCGGCCAAAAACCCCACCTGGGGGGGGGGGTGTGCCCCAAAAAAA
>JAOEHI010000011.1:2539828-2598227 GCA_025447815.1 Percopsis transmontana
CCCCCCCCCCCCCCCCCCCCCCCCCCCCCCCCCCCCCCCCCCCCCCCCCCCCCCCCCCCCCCCCCCCAGTGGTCCGAGAACTGTAGATGTGGCGCGGGCGCCGATAATAAACGGTAAGGTGTCCCGGGCCGCGCTGGCCTCCTGATGGAAAGTGAGCGTCGCTCGTGTTATCTCATCCTGATAAGAGTCACTTCTGTCCGGCACACACACTCCAAAACAATCACACACACACACACACAGGCGAGTACTTGCTACGCTTGTGACACATCGTGAACACACACACACACTTTTCCATGCTTCCCGGTCTAGCAGTGGGAGCTCATTCGATCATTTCAGTAACAGCGTAGGGGATAGATCGATGGCTACATTAAACATTAAGAGGGGACAGCTATATTGGGGACTGAGTGAGCAGTCAATATTGTCGCAGATTAATTACACCCCCCACCCCCCTCCATCGCCTGTGATGGGACGTCCCCCCATCGCTGCACGGGGGATGTATTGTACTGGGCCCACTAAATGGCAAACGGGGCAGGGAGATTTATGAAATCGTCGATGGACATTTTGTAAAAACGGCCAACATAGCACGGTGGAAGCTATTGGATAGAGAGGGCCAATGCGAGCGATGAGACTGTTTTGTTTCCATGCTACAGATAGGGCCTATATTGAATTTGATTCATTTGATTTAACTTATCCACTTAAATCCTGGATATTAATTCAGGAATGTTGCTGTTTTTATCAAAGTGTTTAGGGAGGTACAGTGCCTCATTCATTTCTCCTTAGTTACTGCACACACACACACACAACCTTCCTTGTGTTAAATGTCTAACCCATGTGGACAGAATTTTCCGGAGTTAATTGGACTACTAGTTTCTCAAGCGTTTCCATGAATGGATATGTCACTATACTGATAATGCTTATCAATATGAGGCAGGGCAGGGACTATTCTGAGGAAAGAGCTGACCATGGGAACCACACACACAAACAATTTGTAAATTCGGTAAAGCTGAGGCAATTTCCATTATTGTATGAAAAGAAGAGAAGTGAAACCCCAGTGTTTGCAGAATGTTCCATCTTCACGTGGTGGGTGTCGTCGGTGTCCACATCCTCTTAGCTCTCTCTCACACACACAATCATTTGAGACCACAGGCGTTCGTTTCATTCTTATTAATACACTTGTGAAAAGGGCCACATCACGTTTGCGAGCAGTCGTCCTCTCCGTTGAGACCGCTTTTGCTTTCCATCAATCTCGCCAGGCTCGCTTGGCAGGTATCTGACAACAACGCTTTAAATATTCAAGGAAGCCGCGCCATTATCAGATGAGAGCGGGCGGCCCGTAAATCAGATAGAGTGAGCACTAATGGATGGGCCACTCCTGGGGCCAGCCTGCTCTCAGATGAGGACGAGGCAGGGATGTTTTGTCAAGAATGGCCGACTGCTATTTCTCTTTCTCTTTCGCTCTCCCTCGCTCATCTTGATTGTGCAGTGACCTGAGAAGCACACACACACACACACACACACACACATGTCGAGCACATGTTTCCACGCACCAGTTGAATAAACGGAATCATCTCTCTATAGTTAAAAACGGTCTGGATTATATTGTATCACCTTGCTTGCTAACCCCTTCCCTCTCGTCAGAAGATATTTTTCCACTGAACTTCTTTGTGAAGTTCAACCTTTGTTGAGCCTTTGTCAGTATTTCATCTGTATTTTAATGTTAAAGGCACACTTCTCGGCTGAGTCAAAGCACTCTATTTATGCCACCAGCTCTCTGTTTAAGATTACAACACAGGAAAGTGGGTGTGGCAATGTTTTTGTGACACTGGTTTCAACCACAAAGAGCAATTCCCAAAACAAATCAAGCAGGGTACACGTATAGAAGTATAGATTACATCTAACTTAAGTTAGTGAAAGATTTCAATTTAAGCTGTGACGTTTTGGCCAGTAGCCTACCTCTTACTGCAGTGGAGCCTTCAGCATGCCTAGTAAAGTCTCTACCCCGCTGGATTCAATAATTTCCTTTTTAACCTTTAAAGTCATTCTGACATAATTGGGATCCATGTGGTTTTTATTGATCCGTCACTACATAGGGGATCAATTGGCCAGTGGGGGGCACCAGGTGTAGTCAACCATGGATTCTGACTCTCCAGATAGACTGCGTGTATTCCATATGATGTCCATGTGCAGCTAGCCCAGTGCCACACATGCTAATTACAGGAGATATGAACCACACACTCCCAAGCACTAGATACAGCAGGTGGCATCCCCTCAACACTTATTTGTCTTATTTGCATTGGTTCATGACAATGGCTTTTAATACATTTGTGTTTGTTTTTTGTAGCTAGTTATACTTATTCACCCTAACTGACACTGTGGCTGAGCTCCAACCAGCTACAATGGTGAGCTGGAGTGAGTGAAACTGTCGTGTGCTGCAGCCTTCCAGAGGCTTAAAGACTTGGCCAAGTCACAGATAAACACCCAATATAAGACTCTCCAGATCCACTCGTGACTTCAGATTGACTTCCCTTAAACCAGGGCCTTTAATGGTAGGAAATGCGCTCTAGAACAAGATGGGGAGTTCTTTGCGGGGCCTCTACAGAGGCTTGCCCTTCCACTGGTGAAACGTATCCTCTCTCACCACACTTTTCTAATTATTCTTTCATACCCTTACGGAAAAAGCATGCAATGTTCATTTGTAAGGGTACATAGACACAAATAAAAGTCAAATGATCATGTTCCAGTAAATAATATTAGGCCTAAACCACAATAAATCACAAAATATTTTGACAAGTTAGTCAAACACAGTTCCTCCTGGGTTTTCCCAGCATGGCAGACACACCGCGTTAGTGTGGCTGCCTCTCCAGGGCAATTTGTGCCTTCAGCTCCAGACGCGTTTTCCCAGAGGAGTCCTGTTGTGTTTCCCTACCGGTTCCCACTCCTTCCATATGGCCCCGGCAGAGGAGGCAATTGTATGGAGAAGAGGTGGGAGGGGGTGTAGACAGGGGTGGGGGTGCATGGGTGCCATCCGTGCTCCTGGGATTTGTTTGTGGTGGGTGTCTCCTGAATACTCCCCAGCCAACCCCCCACCCCTCTTGTGTAATGATCCCTCGACTTCCTAAAGCATTCAACCATGACCATCACCTTTCACCCCCGCATCCTACCCCTCCCAGCTCCTCCATTTACATATGTAAAACGCCCATCGTCACCCAGCCTTCAGCTGCATGGGGATCACCTCATAGACGGGCAAAGAATGGGGTGTGAATGAGTGTCAGAGAACCAGGAAAGAGGAGATAAAAACAGGTTCAGACTTCTCCAAACCTCATGGATGAATGTGTATCGGATCGACCTTTGGAGGTCTCAACCCATCAGAACCATTGTGCTTGGTGTCCGAGTTCCCCTATCTGCAGAAAAGGACCATGAAATATATCTCTGGGAAAGGGTGATGTAACATTTACCAAATCTGTTAAAGGGTGAAATCAGAGCCTGGGATCTGGGCTCATATTGCCTCAAATAAAACCAGGAAGAGAAGGGACACTAGGAACATAACTCTCCTTGGTTCTGTTTACAAGGCTGCCTCTACCTTATAAACTGTAGCAGCAAATTTGACATCATTTGCGCTGGGAGATTTACTGAAATACTCCAGAGTTTGCAATCATTGTTTGTACGATGGTTTGTTCGAATTTATAGCCTGTTCTTGGAATCAAAATGGCTCCTAGAGTAGTTCTCTATTTTCTGAAGTATGAAAATATGAACCGCATTATACTCGCCACATGTTTTCATATGTTGAGGGCTTCATTTTCTCTACGGGGCTTTGATCTTCGGCTTGATTAATTACTGTGTTGTCAGGGGATCCGTTAACAGGCCAAGTGCAGCTAATTGAGAGAGAGTGTGCCAGGAAACCTCGTCAACAATGAATATGCACATATGAGCAGAACACATTCACAATGCACACACTACACACACAAAAAACACCGCCCCGCGCACACACACACCTCCTTATTGTACAGTTGATGCCATTCCCAGCCTCACCGCGTTTAAAAACGGAATACTTTGCGGGGATGTCCTCATAAACCGAGGCCCACATCAAAGCCAATATTTCTGCCGATTGCGTTAGTGGCTCCGCTTGGCCGCGGTGCGAGTGGACTTGTGTGCACTGGCAGACTATTTACAGTTCATGACCACGGCAGAGAAAGGGGGGGGGAGGCGTCAACAGACAAACACACCGGTATTACTGGTGAGGCGATCACGTGCCATCCTCTGTGTTACGAGCAGACAGGCTGGCGGAGCCGTAGAGGAGGCTGGGATCCCATTGTGTCTGTCTGGGAAATCTCGGTAAATACTTTCTAATCCCGCTGAGCCTCGGCTAAAGCCGACACTTCCTCACCTGCCTGCCAGCCCTGGGAGAATGAGTCGAGGCCCGAAGACGGGGTTAGAAGGAGATCATGCCGGGGCTGGTTGGGGAACGGAGCAGTGTTTGATTTTTACACTCGGTTTACCACTTAATACTTTTCCCCTCTTTTACTCAAAGACATGTAAACATACAAGTGACGGATCACATCTGGCTAGCAATAGGAAGGAATGCTTACTTAAATATACATGGCATATGGTCTAACTGAGGTGTGACAGTGTTAGGGAACACGTCTGCAGAGCATCCTGCTAGCTGAGAGGGCCAGTGTGCGCACCATGTGCTCTCAACACCGTGCCTTTGAGCTCATGGGATGCATCACATGCGACAGTTACAAGACATTAAGGGTCGGTGTTTAGTTAAAGCTTCCTAAAGGTACACTCCTTGATTGTGTCTATAATGGCCCTTGTGGTTGAAACCAGGGTTATATAAACTTTTGGTTTAAGTCCCCTGAGTGGCTGGCACCCTCCCTACTCCTCCCCACACAGAGCTGCTAGGGTCCCCTCTACCCCTCCGCCGTTCTATTGTTCGTGGACATTTATGTTCCTGAACATAAAAGTGGACTGAGGGCGGAAATTCGAGGTTCTGTGGGCCCTGTAACACAATCGAGGAGTGTACCGTTTAATACTGAGCACTTGGAAAAAAAAAGCCCCAACGCTGACAGCTGAAGCACATAACAGCTGATGTTGGACGTCGACCGGAGTTAAGGGGTGTGTAGAATAATGTTACACTTTAAAGTGAAATCTCTCTCTCTCTCTGTCTTCATCGTCATACAACAGCCATATCAACGCCTTCAACAGCTAGCCGGTCGCTACATTTTCCCCATCATTTTCTGTCAGTGAGATGCAGCATATAATTACCTGGTCTCAGCTTTCAGTGTGGGCTTTACGTCTACAGCTCCACACCCACTGCACACACACACACACACACACACACACACATTTGAAACATACAAACGTGCACACACACGCACACACTCATCCATCAGCGCACACAGATATACACGCGCTGAGATTACTAACACACAATCATGTGCGCTCGCATTCGGGCCAAGTACACACACATAAACACAGGCCTCCCCAGCTGGAAGTGCACAGCTGCTGGTGTTTACCCTGTCGGGACCAGGAAAACATCCTGTACAGTTCTGTGGGTGAAAACCTCCCCTCGCATAATAAACACAGGCCCCTCTGCACGGTTTGAAGCCCCACTTTGGGTGGTTTTTGTGGCCTTCAAGGCAAAGGTCCTTGCTAGTGCTTGTGCTTGATGGACAGTTCAGTGTCTTTGCTAGTGTGATAGCGTGCTAGCGTGCTAGTGTGCTAGCGTGCCAGCTAGCGTTGGAAGATATGGGGCAAGAGGCGGGAGAGGGGGTATAAAGAATGAGGAGGAGAGAAGTCGAAAATTAGACTCCCCAGCGTTCTCGCCGTGTCTCGCCAGCTAACACATACCCATACAAGGGGCTTCTAACATCTGGATACAGACAGAATGCAGATACGCGGGTGTGTATACGTTGTTCCTACAGAGGTGTGACATTGCCTTTCATCAGTATAAAGGCAGCTTTGTGGCCCGTAGAGATGTTTAGGTCTGGGCTCGACGTTGACAGAGGACGGTTTGCCTTCTGTTGTGTCTGTGAAGAAAAGTGGGTGAGGAACACTTCCAAATGACTGCTGGAATGCAGTCGGGTGTGCATGTGTGCGTGCGTACGTAAGCTTCATTTGTGTGTGTGTGTGTGGGTGCGTGTTTATACGCCTCTGTCTGCCTCCCTATGTTTTCAATTGACAGTCACTGAAGCACTTTGGCTGGCACGTAAAAGGGATTCCTGTGTGAACAGAAGTATTTGCTTTTGCCTTTGAGCATGACAACAGTAGTGTGTGGATTAAAACGGAATACACAAACCCCGCCATGCGTGCCAACCTGCGTCTCTGAGCCTCTGCTTTCTGTCTCCCTACAGCGGTGGCGTTCCACAGCCCGCCAGTAACCATCAAGAAGGAGCCCCAGAGCCCAGGCTCAGACCCCAGCCAGTCCTGTAGCCACAAGCAGACCTTCAGCTACCCCAATGGAGAACAGTGCCTTTATGCCAGGTACCCCCGATGTGTTATAATATTGCTATGTGTTATGGTTCTGTCTGTAGCCTTTAGGAAATGGGGCTGTAGCGTTTTGGTGGCCATAACACGGGAGCCATGTCATGTTCCCTTGTTCATTGGCCTGTCTTTGGCCTGGAGCCACTGAAACCTTTTTCTAGTTCTTTCCGCAATAAACATCCAGTAGAACTAGGCTAAGAACCCGAGCGCTGGTCAGCTCTCATGCATAAGTCAGCACAGCTAAAGAGACTGACCGCAATATATTGACCAGCACAGCCTCCATTAGCCCTGTCTGTCGTATTGACTGGTAAAAACCGCTCCCTTGTACGGCTGTGTTCTACAACATTGTTCTGATGTTGGTGTTTCGCGTGTGGTTTTCCCCCAGTGCCTACGAGCAGAAAAGGGCCGCAGGGGGAGCCAAGACCTCCTGCCCGGGTACCCCAATGTCTCCCATGCAGCAGCATTACTCCCCAAAACCCGCTGTGGCCGGACGGCCCGAGGCCGGAGGCTACATGAACCCCGCGGCCTCCTCCCATCAACTGCCCAGCCACAACTACCCCCTCAACCCAAGGTGACCCCCCCCACCCCCACCTCCGACAGCCCTTCAGAACATTATACTTGATGATTGTTCGGTTAGAGCCCCAAAGCTGACTTCCAGCTCCTCTCTCAGTTCCAGGTATCAGGCTCCTACAGCGGACCCCATGGGCCCCCACTTCCCCCCGCCGGGCCAGGCCTACCAGCGCATGCCCTCGGCCCCGGCCGGAGGCGGGGGCAGTGGAGCGGGCGGAGGAGGGGGAGGAGGAGGTGGCCCAGGGGGCGGGGGTGGAGGTGGAGGCGGGGGCGGGTACCACCGGCAGCACTCGGACCCCTGCATGCCCTACCTGCAGCAGAGCTTTAAGCAGGAATACCTGGACCCTCTGTACGAGCGAGCGGCCCACATGGCGGGTCAGGGGCCCGCCCCGGGGCATGTGCAGGGACCCCAACCCCAACCCCACCCCCACCCCCACCCCCACCCACACAGGTTCCCACCGGCCCAGATGATGGTGAAGCAGGAGCCCACAGACTACAGCTACGACCCAGGTGAGAATCATGCGTCACCGTGTGGAGAGCTGCTGTAGCATTGTCTGTGATGAGGCGCTTTTCCACTGCAGGAACTCGGGGCACTTCCCAGGTGGTACGAACCTTTACAGGAACGGCCCCCTAATAGGCCTTTCTGTTTCCATTTTGGTGCTGGAACTACGGACCTACAAAGTTGCCTTTGCTTTTCGATCACGGAAATTTCGAGCACAACAAAATAATAGCACTAGTTCCACTTCCACTCACGTCGTGTTTAACCAATAAGCGCAGAGTCCCGTGCAGCAGATTTTTCAGGGCCGCTCAGAAGTATATTATTAATAATAATTTATATATAATTGATATGAAAGTTATCAAAAATATATTATAAGTATTATCATCAAGAAGAAGAGTGTGGATTTCTAAAACATTTAAAATAGGCCTATGGCGATTACTGATTATTGTGACAGTTTTCGCAATAACAAGCAAATGTGGAGTGAATTTTGTTTCATAATATATTGTTACAAATATAGGCTAGACTGAGGGGAGAATAAAAAATATATCTTTACTTTGGTATCTATCACAAGCATTACTGCATCTTTTATTTTAGGTGTGTAGCTCAAACATTAATCTGTATCCATTTGCTTAGATACGTACAGGCGTAAGGACAACAGTGTCAAAATATGTTTTTGAAAACTCTGCTTTAAATAAGTTGGCTCAGGAAAAAGTCATTAGACATGTTAAGCGTGGCGCTCTAGTCTTCCTCACGCAAGGCCCTTTGAAGACAAAACCTCTCTGACGTGGGCAGCTAACCTTAGAACAAAATGTCCAAAAGGCAAAAACACGTCTTGACTGTATCTAACCCTAGACTTCTGCCCTCCCCCCTGCCTGCCTTCAAACTCCTCCTTTAAACTCTCTGACACTTTGCTAAGAAAAGAGGGGGGGGGAGTATGTTTCTTTTCTTCCTTCTAGTGCGCTACACTCCTCCCACCTTCCCTCTCTCCTCTGCCGTTCTCTATGAGAGCGAGGTAGAGGAATTTCATTGAGAAAATGGAGGGCACTGGAAAGACTAGAGTCCCTAGTGGAGTGCTCCTGGGTTTCAGGTTCCACCAGCGGCTTCCTTTTTCTGCAGGCAGATGAACTCATAATGGAAAAATGAGCGTGGCCGCAGTAACCTGAACCTCTCACTGGCTGGGTTCTGGAGGGGTGTGTGAAGAGGACCGGGGGGGGGGGGGGGGTTGTATAGGGTGGGGTAGCCATTCCAGGTCTTTGACAACCAGCACTACTGCTAGACAGCCACACTACTGCCTTTCCATTCTCTTACATCTTTCTCCGTTCTTTTCGTCTCTCTCTCTCTGTATCTCTCTCTTTCTCAGTCTGTCTATCTCTTTAGCTTTGGGTCTCTCTCTGTATGTCCCTCTTTCTCCCTCTGTATCCCTTTAGCTTTGTGTCTCTCTCTGTATCTCTCTCTTTCTCAGTCTGTCTATCTCTTTAGATTTGGGTCTCCTTCTCTGTCAGTCTACCCCCCCCCTCCCCCCCCCATCTGCTGATGAGCTACAAGAGGTGGGAAACCCAACACTCTGCCTGCATTGTATTCTCCTTCGCCCCTGTGTTATAGCTGCCATAGAACTAGCAGTCAACTGAGAGTGGAGGCGTCTTTGTTGCGGTGTGTCCCATCGGTCCCGGCGACCACAGAAGTGAAGAGTTACAAAAAGTGCCTCCCGGCGCTGAAACCAACATACTTAATGCATAATCAAAACCCAAGGGCCGGCGACCTAAATTCCTTTCACTTTTCTGTCGTGTTTTCCCGAGCCTTACCTTTGCTAGCCGCCGTGGCTAGCACTGATATGGAGACACTGCACAGCCATGAGCAGGAGAGAGGAGAAAACAACAAGACTCTTGTTTTGGATGATGTGTGTGTATGTATGTTGCTGGAAGGGGGAGGAGATGGAGATAGTGTTTGAGACGTTGCCATGGAGACGTGGGGCCCAATATTAGATGACCAGCTGTGGGTACCTTACCCGAAAACGCTGCCTTTCAGTGCCACCGAGACACCGTGGGGGAACTGGAATAAGGGGAAAGGACCCTAAATGCTATGGCCATATGACTGGGTCATGGATAATATAATGGCCCACTTTCAAATAGAGGCATGCTAAACATAAAATTCATTGACATGTTCATTTAAACTCACAATGTGACCAGTAGCAGCCAAATAGCACAACTGTACAGTTCCCTGGGCAGGGTCTGTTCAGAACTGCAAAATGAGAGCCCTATAGTTCCCAATCCAAATTGGCGTTTCATCGCTTAATCACGGCCATTGTGTTGAATGAAAGCCACAAAATGGCCGTGCCACCGAGCACACAATTGACCCTGGCGTGCTCACGCCAAATCTCCACATCAGTCCCATGTGGGACGCTGCCATCCCTGGTAGACATATTATTTACAGTGTGATTGAGTGCTGCTGCCCCAGAATTGAGGGTTTGATTTTCCCCAGTGGCATCTTATCACAGCCATAGCACTGCAGCTGCATTCCCTAGGAGTGAGTCATGGCTAGAGGCACCAGAGCTGTACCTAACTCCCAGTGTGCTCTCATTTCTTTTGCTAAGAGTTGGGACCACCCCAAGGGGTTGTTCCCGGTTGGAGGGGTGGCACAAGTAGTTTCATCATTTTATTATTATTATAAAATGTGCATACTTTTTCCAATTGCGTTCATGGTTGTTTTCTACGTAATTTTTGCTACTGCAAATGAGAGACAGACAGAGAGTCAGAAACACACATAAACACACACATACATCCGCTAGAAGTCTAGTTTAAACTATTAAAACACGCCTCGGTGTGCAGATCATTATGAAATGATGCTAATACTTTCCAACTTGCGCCACGTTTCTCTTGAAGGTTAATGAGGGGAAGAGAAGAAAAAAAATCTATTTTGGCGAACACTGCCATTTGAGTGTATCAGTGATGTGCCCAGACAAAGTGCAGACATCGTATACTGTACCACTTTTCTCGTCTGGTGAAGGTGCTTGCTCATGTCCTAAAAATACCACCAGAGACAGGACAAGTGATATGATGATAAATGCTACATTCGTCCTTGCAGCGCTAGGGGTGATCACACAAAACACTCACATAATACAGCCTTGTTCCCTTAGCTGGCAGAAAAAGGATTTATTTATTGTACAAAGCACGTGTCCTTTTTAACCATATGAATATCTTTTCCACACTAAATTAATCTTTGATCTTCATATATGTGTCTGTATTGTAGATGTGCCTGGCTGTCCCTCTATGTACCACCACAATGAGGGCTACCCAAACCCCCAGCACAGCAATGAAGGTAATTTTATATGGTGTGCCTTTTTGGCTCATTGGAAAGCTCACATTTTGGACCTCTTCCAGGTTATTATAATATATTAATATACAGCCCACTGTTAGCCCACTTAGTTAAAAAAACACATCTGTATCGCAGTTTTGCAGTTGCATGTAGCCAATCTCCCTGTCTCCCATGGTTTATCTAAATGGAGCCTCCGTGGGCTACAGCTTTGCGGTCATTGGCTAACCAGTCAGGAGCGTCCATGTTTCCATTGGCTAGCTGCTGGTGTGTCTATGTTTCCATTGGCAGGGGTTCTGGCCTCACCCCTGCCTCAAGAATCCCTGGATAAATATTACTCCTGCGCAGCATTTTTCCTCACAAAAAAAACCAAAACAACAATCCTCCCATTCACTCTCATTCTTTGTTACACCATTTTGGGCCAGATTACTGCACGTTTATGCTTAAAAAGATGAGTTGCACCAAGAGAACAGATCCAAGTTCCTTTTAGATGTTTGAGCTGTGAAATCTACTTAATAAGCGCACTCCTCTACGTTTATGGGAGTGGAAGTGGAGTACACCCTTAATGTTATTCAAGGCTGAATACACCCTCATACTGTATAGAGATGTTCTTCAAAGCTTGGCATGGATCCCAACCTGGACAACTTAGTTATTGTAAGAGCAAGGCTACTTGGAGCATTAAAACAAACCTCCCTTTTGTCTTCTAGGCTATCTGTTTGAAAACGACTCCCGCGTGGTTCCAGAGAAGTTCGAAGGTGAGTCCTAACACCGCCGTACCCACAATCCCTGTCCATTCTCAGTCAATTTACAATAAGTTCTGCACACCACAATGCACTTGGCCAGGTGCCAGTTGGGTCAAATGATTAAATAGTTACTGACGACAGGAGAGAAACATAACCCATACAGTTACCTAGTTGGCTCACAGTCGAGTATCAAATCCCTATCGCTGACCATCATCTAGCATGGCGAACCTGGTTCCTTGTGTATCCGTGTCAACACACAATAAGTATTAGGAAAGAGTCTCTATCTCACACACAAGCGACTGGAGATAGAAGCTTAGTTTGTGGATATGGTTTCGCCACACAGCAGGCAGGACTCCTGTGTCATGGTGAGAACGGTGACAGACATTTTCCCATGGTGTTGTTAGCACTCGATGCTAACGAAGATTGAGTGGAGAGCCCAAGGGCTTTAGCACTGGCTGAACTAGTGGAGTGTGCGACGTCTCATTGACACAAGAACGGTAATTTAGCTGAGATCCTCATGTTCACAAACTTGTGTTCAGAGTATCTAATAACCAGTAAATAACAAATTCCACAGTATATCAGTGACAATTTGCATATTGTCTCATATTGTCTAACTAATAAACACTCAATATTATTTTACCATAACATTTTCTTGATAAATTATTCTCAAGAGTGTTACCTTTCCCCCAAGGCTGTTCAAATAAATGTATGCTATGTTATCTTTATACATTTATATGCAGTCAACAAATGTCTGCGATGGATTCACAACAACATATTACATTCGAAAATTTTTCCAACTTCTTTACTATTTGGATTAAGAACATTTACTTCTAGACAAATGTATTTTTTGTAGTTCATGTTTAGTTGGAAAATAGTGCTACCATTTCACAAAGAATATTTATAATGGAATATTCACAATCTGCCACTGTGACCCTAAATATGACCCAGAATATAAATGTAGTTAGGAAGTGAAAAGGAAGACAACTGTGGAGCAAGTAGAACTATTCAGTCGCCGAGCAACATTTCTAACCTCGTCTCCTGCTCCTCGTGCAGGTGAGGTAAAGCAGGAAGGGGGTGGTGTCTTCCGTGAGGGTACGCCCTACCAGCGCCGCGGCTCTCTGCAACTCTGGCAGTTCCTGGTGGCCCTGCTGGATGACCCAGGAAACGCCCACTTCATCGCCTGGACAGGCCGTGGCATGGAGTTCAAACTCATTGAGCCAGAAGAGGTAAGTCTATAGGGGTGAACAAACACACTCCATTGAAAGCAGATCCTTTATTGTGTCATTAAAAATGTGTCACGTAAGCAGCACAGACCTTAGCTGGACACACATCTGACAAAGGGTGACGTACGTGCACAAACACACTTATCTCTAATGGAGGTTCTTGTTTACTTTGTTTGTGACAACCTTTTTTTTAAGGGAAAGCCTATGATGGACCTGAGCTCTTCCATGCTCAGTAATCTTAAACCCCTTATAGGAGCATTATAGATGGAGTCCCTCGCTATTATGGGGCCTCAGTTTGGTGACGTAGAAATTGGACTACTTTCCGACTTGAACTGGAAGCCAATAGCTCCTTTAAAATACACCTATCTTTTGTTGTGACTCAGTTCACTGTACATTGTCTCCTAATCAGAGAGGAATGCTGATAGAGATTATTACAGATCTGATAAGTGTAGTATTAGAACCTTACTAGGAATGAATTCATGTTTGTGAATGATTTTAGGGTCATGGCATAAAGCATGATTAGACGTCCTTATTGGTCTATGCTGCAATCCATTCTCCATTAGTCCCCCATTCATTATTCAAAACATGAAACAGTAGATTGATAGAAAATGAAGGACAAGCACTATCAACAAATCATCCGACACTCCTCCAGCCCGATCCCTCCTCCTTGTCCGTCTTTGGCCAAGCCAAGACAATTTTTCAATGTTTTGGTCTGCAATTTTGTTGAACTAAATTTCAAGACGTGGTCCATTTAGGTGGGCCTAACACAAATAGGGCCTCTGTATTTTCCATTTTCTTTTTACTGTACATTAAAAATGAATGGGGTGAGAGTTTTACAAGGGCAATTAGGCTTGAGAGCACACTCGGAGATCAAACAGTGGTGGCTGGTTGGCCACTATAAGGGATACAATGGGACTCCTGACTCATGAGATTGCTCTCGCGCTACCTACTCATTCCAATGCCTAAGATATTGTAAATAAAATTCATTCATAACGCTAAAATAATCTGGTATTCTTTTCACTGGAATTTTTGGGATGCAAAAACCCCTTTGATATTTAAATTTGTGATCCGTTGTCAGTTGGGAGTTCAACTTGGGGTTGGGACTGTATTTCATGGTCCGCTTATGACAACCATGCAGCCACTGACTCTTATTTCACTGCGCACACTGTGGGATTCTGGCTGCATTCAAGTGGTAATGGGTTACATAAAAAGGAAGTGAATCCACATGTGGGGACTCGCCCTGCTCTTATGATACCGCTGGGTTAAAGAGCGGTGGCGCTCGTCTTGTCGCTGGTGACCCCTAGTGGCTCAAGCGAAAGCATACACATTATGGTCCCTTATTTTGACTGTGGTATAACTGGTAAATAATAATAAATAATAATAATAATAGGATAAAAATAATTGTTCATCTGAACATAACAGAAAAATTACCAGGCGTATTGTGTTTGATTAAGGCTTAAATCTTCAGCCTCTAAAGCTCTAACATAACATCTAGTCACCCGTGAAAGAGCCTGTGCCGGGTCAGCAGAGCGCAACAATCCCTAGATGTTTAACCACCTCTCTTCCCTCCCTCTCCCCCACTTTTATCCTCCTCCCCGTCATTCCCTGCCGTCCTTCATCTCCTCCCTAATTCTCCCATTCCCCAGGTCGCCAGGCTCTGGGGCATGCAGAAGAACCGTCCAGCCATGAACTACGACAAGCTCAGTCGCTCTCTGCGCTATTACTACGAGAAGGGAATCATGCAGAAGGTATACTAACAAATGCCGTCTGTGCAGCTGTGCTGTAGTAAGGACAGTTATTGCATTTATAGCAACTTTAGAAATCGTGCTTAGTGCACTGAAAATTGACCATGGAATGTTGTACTCCCTAACTTGTATATCATAGACCTTATGAAAATGTATACTTACACTTTATTCCTGTGCTATTTCAGCCTATTTGTGGTTTTCTAAACATTTATCATTAACCCACAAGACTTTTCTCTGGGTTATTGGAGCGGTTGACCCTCACAGTTGAACAAGTCTTCAACAGCTGTCTCTTGATTACACATGTAATTTGATTGACCAATCACAGCTTGTCACTCAAGACCACACGCTTGTCACTCTTTTTTTTCACACTACCTAAAGACTACCTAAACTGAACACAAACCACATTTAATCCTGTGTAGTCCGGTTTAGCTAGCCCGACCACACTTGGGCTGTGTTGTTAGCTACGTGTATGAACCACTGTGTTTCGTCTCTCTCCAGGTGGCAGGGGAGCGCTATGTTTACAAGTTTGTGTGCGAGCCGGAGGCCCTCATTTCCCTGGCATTCCCCGACAATCAGCGGCCCAGCCTGAAGGCCGAGTTTGAGCGCTACGTCAATGAGGAGGACACGGTGCCCTTGTCCCACCTGGACGAGGGAGCGTCCTACCCCCCAGAACAAGCCCCACAAAACATGGGCCCCCAGCCCTACTCCAAAGGCTTCATGTACTAATGCCCCCCCAACCCCTTCTCCTGCCTTCAGAAACCTTCCCGTTGTACCCTACCTTCATCATACACTGCCCCCGATTGCCCCTGCAACTCTTGCACATGCCCACCCCATCCACTTGTATATAAGGCTATGGTGTTTTTTTTTCGTTTTGTTTAAATTAATCTCATTAGGGTTTTTTTTTTTCTTTTTGGATTTTTAAGAGCTGCAATCCTCTCTCTTCTGAGGCCTATTCAAACTATAAACATGACTGTGGTTAAAGAGATTGCTTAATAAAGACCCATATTACTACTCTCCAAGAGGTCTAGTCTGTTCTTTCCTCTGGTCTAAGTGCTATTGTGTGGATGTAGACTATTATAAATTATATAGTTAAAGAACATGGTCAAGGCCATGTAAACAAGATGGAAGAGAAATTGGCAATGTTCTAAATAAATTAACATCTGATATTTATACAACCCAGTACAAATACTTACAGAAAATAAGAGGAAATGCATTTGTCATGCATCTTGAAAAGGGAAATAGCATTTGTAAAGTAGAATGTTACTCATCAGTTCTAATATTATATTTAGTTAGAGTTTAAAAGGCTTCATGGTAAATAACAATGAATGTATATTAAATTTGCTCAATCGGCTAACAGTCCAGTTAACAGTTGCTTTTAGACAAATGGCAATAAATACAGTAAATTGCAATATCCAAACCACGCACAGATTGGAGCGTCTTTGTTTAGCAGCCATCAGTTGGCTAAATGCATCAGACAAGACACACTCAGCGGCGCCTGAAGGCGCGAGAGATTCTCCATGCGTTGGGCTCCTCGTATCTGTTGTACAGGGGCTCCAGTTTCTGCATTTTCTTCTGCCTGCTGAGGCGCGTGGGGTCGCCCACTCTATAAAAGGCTGGGGCAAACTCCACCAGCCAGCGGGGGTCGATGGTGGTCACTTCCCTCATGTACTCCTTGGTGGTCAGCACCAACTCATGATAAACCAGCCTGGAAGGACAACAGAACACATGGCAATAATCAACGACAGCACTGGAGTTGTTTTGTAGGGGGATACTCTGTTAATTAACATAATAGCATAAACATATATAAACACCACTGAAAGAAATGTATGTATTCTTTAAAGCTAATAGGGACACCCAAAGCATCCTCTGAACCCACTTTGAATTCCACTGATGCAGCGCAAGTTAAGGCTGAACTCACCATTCTGGCTGGCGGTTGAACAGGGTGCTGGAGGGGTGCAGGTACACCACCTGCTGGTCAATTAGGGTACGGTAGCCCTCCTGAGGGTGCTTCCTGGCAGCGTTCCTGAAGTAGCCGCTACAGATGGCTTTCTGGACTCGCATCGAAGCTTTCCCACAGGACACCACGTCCAACTTATGTCTGTGGGACATTGAATGTTATGTGTAATTTATACCTAAATTGAAAAGATTGTCTTAGACAGAGAAGAGGTTTCAGATACTGTATGTAGAATGAGATTTGCAGATTGAGAATGCTTTAGAGAGAGGCATCATATGTAGGCTACCTGTCCATGATGCTTAGCATCTGCTTGCGGATGTCCTGGGCTCGTTTTAAGGAGCGGGCCTGGATAAAGTTCTCGAAACACCAGGGGTTGGAGAACTTGTTGTTCTTCCAGGAGTTGTAGACCGCCAGCAAGGTCAGATGGTCTCCCTCAAGCTGGAAGAACTTTGCTTTCTTCTGGTCAGCCTGGGCCTGTTTGTCCTACAAAGGGAAGGATGCGTTTCTTGGCCATAAAGTAAAGACATTTGCTGCTTTACAGCTCAAATATTTTCCCCTCAGCCTTTATTTCAGTTAAATAAAGGCTAAATAACTTTACTGGACAGGCCAGAAACAAATATGTACCTTAGGTCTGTAGAAGATGTTCTGCACAGACAGCATAGAGACTATGGTGAGCATCTCTTCACTGCAGCCCAAAAGGACAGACATGATCAACATCTTACACTGCATGGGCTCCAGAGGGAACTCAGCCATCTATGAGACACAAAGACATGTAGAAAGGCTGTAAATTCAGACAAAACCTCCTAGTGATATCACATACAGTACAGAATAAGGAACAGATGCATTTGTAAACACTTTTGCCAGTTATAATTGGCTGTGGGCAACAGTCCAAAGCAATAATGAGTTACTGCCGTTCTGAGTAGATTAACCTATCCAAGCGTTATTTGGTGTAATTAGTCATGAAACACCTATTTCATGACTAATTACACCATCAAGTACAGCTCTGTCATTAGCATACTAATTCATATTTGACAGTAATATTGCAGTGACATAATACATCCTGGTCCTTACCCTTCTACCCAGGCGTGTAAGGAGGCCTTCATCGTCCAGAGATCCCAGAGTGTAGAGCTGCTCCATGGCTATGATTAGAGTCTCCATTGGTGGAGCGTCCATGAAGTCAAATGCCAACAGGTCATTGATACCCATGGCCTGGGGAAGGAGGGAGAGAACACAGAGCATGTTTATTAGACTGGTTCAAAGTCGAGGGAGAACCAATGTGATAATTGTCCAAACAGCCCACATGAATAGATGTGATTTGTTACCTTAAGAGACAACACTGTGCTGGCCAGGCTAGTTCTCTGGATCTCAGGCACGTTGGTTGTGAGCATCTCATCTCTGTAGGCCCTCTCGGTGTAGAGTCTGTAACATTTCCCTGGGCCGGTTCTGCCAGCTCTGCCTGACCTTTGTTTGGCCTGGGCCTGGGGGAAATACAATTAAAACGAGATTTACTGGAACAGAGATACAAGCATACAAAGCTGTATTTGTATAATGTATTGAACATTTTTAAGAGAGTTTCCACAACATTTAGGCTGTTTTGTCTGTATAACATCAAATAACAAAGGATTAGGTTGACATCTTCAAAAGCACACCTGTGATATAGGGGTTACCACAAGCTGGTCAATGCCGGTCTTGGAATTGTACACAATCTGCTTGACAAAGCCAGGATCCACCACATAGTAGATCCCATCTATGGTCAGTGATGTCTCAGCAATGTTAGTGGCAATGATGACCTATTGAAAGTGGTGGAGAAAGGACACCTACTTTAATTCCTTTAATTCCTAAACCTTTAAAGCTGCGAAGAAGTCATCAAGTCGCAACTGAACCCTGTGTGTCATAGTCACTTTAATAACACTCATTCATACAGAAAAATTGCATCCTCTGAAGCAGTACTATACAGTACCGAAACACCAGGGGAACTCTAGTCGTTGGTTCCCTTGTGGCTTGGGAAGACCAACTCTAATGGCAATACATGTCCCTATGTAGGTTTAATTTGCTTATACATTTTTAACTATTTGTAACCTTTCTGCTGCCTAGGGGTGCGGGGTCAAAGATCCTGGTCTGCATCTCGCTGGGCAGGGCGGAGTAGACAGGCAGGATGATGAGCTCAGGAACATCAGGCCCCAGTGACTTCATCCGATCATACAGGATCTCACAGGCTGTGTCGATTTCCTCCTGACCAGTCAGAAACACCAGAACGTCACCTGGACAGGGAGAAAAGACATAGTATTATGTCTTAAAGTACTTGATACAGTGTCTTTAGGCATTAGTAAATCTGACTGACAAGGCAGTTTTGTGGCACAAACCTAACAGTTCTGAAACATGATCCATCTGTAGATGTTAGATGACATCCATTTCCCTTTAGACAAACTGGGCTACATTTCTCAACAGTAAAGTTACACTTCTAGATTGTGTTATAGCAAACCAGAACCCCAAACGTCTTATCTTTGTTTATGTTTGAAACAACTGTGCCCAAAGAGGAGGAGGGGCAGAGAATGGTGTGCACCCAATCAGCACTCAGGTGTAGGAGGGGCATGCGCTCCCGGAGTTTAAAACAGCAATATTTTTTAATGCCGGTTTCAACCACAAGGGGCATTCCTGACAAAGATCGAGAAGTCTCCCTTTAAATAACCTTATATATTTTCTACAACCACAACAATTCAAGACACTTGAGAAACGTTACATTTCTACAGCCATACCAGGAGGCTCAGTGAGGTGGATCTGCATGACTGTGATGAGGCTGGCATCCAAATAGTCTGTCTCAGGTTCTTTGGTGTAGAGAACCTCTACTGGGAATGTTCTTCCAGGGATGGTGAAGATGGGAGCCTCAAAGAAGTACTGGGAGAATTTGACAGCGTCCAGCGTAGCTGAAGACACGATAAGCTTCATGTCCTTCCGTTTCCGTATGGTCTGAGAAAGACAAGGGTGGTAAATTATGGCGTGGCGGTTTTCTAAAATAGTCAAACTCAACATGGTGCAGCCTAAATGTTATGAGGCCTGGTTAGAGGAAACTTGCGGCCTGCATCTCTATTCATATCTCTGGTTCAACAGCAAGACTATGACAACCACCACCCTAAAGTACCTTCTTTAGCAGGCCAAATAGCACATCGGTGTGGATTGTCCTTTCGTGGGCCTCATCCAGCATAATGAGAGAGTACTGAGTCATGTCTGGGTCCAGGAGACACTCCCTCTGCAGCATGCCGTGGGTCATGTACTTGATTACCGTTTCTGTGCTGGTGCAGTCCTCAAAACGAATGGTGTAGCCCACCTAATGTTGAAAGAGAAATGAATTATTGTCAGCTGTTAATTTAAGGGTATGGACTGAGCTGGTCTTGCATTATTAAACACGACGGACTGCTAAAAAAAAAAAAGTGCAACAAATTCATTTTGTAGTTCAAGTAAGATGTCAATACAGGTTTGGTTTTCAGTAAATGTTGACTAGCTTCATGTGCCGTCTTGTTTTGACCTTCGGCCCCAAACACTATTGGTAGTGGTACATCTCTCTCACACACACACACACACACACACACACACACACGTGCGCGCAGGTAATTATGATGCCTACTATTAAATACTACTTTGAAATCAAGTACGGCGGCAACTGACAACTTTGACCATAAACTAGCAGGAAAGCGGTGGTACAATATGGTATAAAGTGATTGTAATCTCATCACAAGTTATCTTAACCCAATCATTGCTTAATATGTTTAGCAGCAAACATAACTTCTAATTTTACAGAATACAGAACATAAAACAGGCATTCATAGTGTACAGTAAATGGCAATTTACGTCACTTAACTGGTTGCTCAAAAATTAAAATCAAGTTAATGGTTTCACCCCTAAAATCAGTAAAACTAAAAGATAACATGATGATCATCCCGTACGGCTTGGGGTGCCAACTCACCTCCTGCCCCAGACAACAACCATACTCCTCAGAGACTCTCTTGGCTACAGACATGGCAGCCACACGACGGGGCTGGGTACAGCCGATCTTCCCCCTGGAGGTGTAGCCGGCCTCTGCCAGGTACTGGGTGATCTGAGTGGTCTTCCCAGAACCGGTTTCTCCAACCACAATCAGGATTTGATTATCATGCACAGCCTGCAGGAAGAGTGGGAAAATAATATAGATTCACAAAACGGTTGAAAGGTTACATTTCCAGTGATGGTGGTTTATTAATTCAATAGACTACACTACAATTTGGTGATTTAGCAATAGATTGGGGAATAACTGTGTGTGTGTCAAATAAATGGAGGAATGCCCCAAGAGCCATCTTTAGCCATCTAGTATCTATTGCCTGCAGAGTCGCACCTGAACAAGCTCTTCCTTCAGCTTAAAGATGGGCAGAGTCTCCCTTTGCGCCACGATGGAGAGTTCAGTCCTCTTGCCATAGGACACCTGGTTGCCCCCAAAGGCATATCTTTTCCATGCTGGAAGATCAACCGGCATGGCACCGATGCCTCTCATGTTGGCTGCAATCTGTCTTCCTTCATCTGTACAGGAAAGCAAAATGTGTAAAGTAAAAATAAAATGTAGATTTGTTTTGTTTTTATAATGCAGTTTTCCTGAAGTCTTCATTTCTAGGAAGTGCAAAGTCCTCAAACCCCTGTCAGTTTATTATGTGGTTTAATCAAAATAACCATCCATCATTATTATTATTAATATTATAACCTTTCAAACAAGTGTGTTGTGTGTATAAAACTGAGTCAGAGCCGGGGTCTAGGAAGTTATTCACTCGCATAAACTCCAGTTCCACCTCAGGCTGTGGAAGACACAGACACACATCGCATTATGGCTGTACAAGCCGGCGTAAATCCGTCCTGGAGTGAGATAATCTTTTCCAGTTGTGGCATGGTAACCCAGGGGTGACTTACTGCACCAGAGAAAAAGGCCTGGCTCGAGATGGATAGCAGCAGAGATTGCTTTTGCTCTTTAATAGTATCCAGTGTTTTCTTTTTCAAGTTATCCGCTGCTGGATGGAGAACGTGACCCAAAGGATACTGGAGAACAGAATGGAATGTGTGCTCTACAGTGTACTGTAGATAATTAAGAGACTTTTGTTTTAAGGTTGCATTGGATAACTTGGTAAATTGGCGACTCCGTCTGGCCACAAGACCCAAGTGCACTATAAGTCTGAAAATTGTCACGTTGTCACTGTCGTTGCAGCAACGAGGCAGAGAGCAGTGTCTGTTACCATAGTAATCTCTTTTCTAAAAAAAAAAAAATAATACTCAAGGGTTCTTACAATCAGGCATGGGGTCAATCCAGTTCTTGTTGAGACCAGTAGGAATGGCATCCATCTCTTGATTACGAGCTACCTGCTTCAGCTCTCGTCTCTCCTTAGAGAGAGCGCTCTGCATCATGGCAGCCTGAGAGAGGGAGCCATCTGGATTCTAATTGATAATAAAACCACACGGTGAAAACATGTCAGCATCCATATTAATAGTACAAAAGGACAATTAAAAGGTAAATCCATGTTTTTCTTCCCTGAAATGTCTATATTTAAAACATATACAAACTAACACTGATAACTGTTTGGAAGTTACATCAACATATACATGTACCTTGACGATTTTAACCGGGCTTAAATTCATGGTAAATTTGGTTTGTCCTCTCAGGAATGGGGGTTCCTCTTCAACAAGATCAATCTCCAACTCTTCATCTGTTGGTACCATAGTTACAGTATTGTCATCCATTCGCATGTAGTATTACTACACATTATGACTACATGAGGAAAGAAAGAAAATCAGGATCTTACCCTCATCATCATCTATGTTGGGGAGAATTCCTGTTTCCTCGTCAAATTCAGGGAACTCTTCTTTGGCGAGAACATTGGCTGCTATCATCTGAATGGGACAAAGGGATGTGATGGATGAGAAGAGATGGCACTAGACATGGCACTAGTAAGGAAAGTCAAGATACTTTAGAGTATATATGGGTATTTCACGTCGTTCATTTGTTATACAGTGTTGGGCTGCATTATTTACTAAATCATGTCACAAATGATTCAGGTGAAAAGCCAAACCATGTGCTCAGCACCTTGGGAAACAATATGACTGAAAACTTAAACTAATCTGACAACCAACTACTCCTCCAAACTAGAACATAGGCCTATTGCTTACATGGGAGGCACAAAAACCCATGTAATAAACCTTCTTTAAAAAAGGCATAGTATGTATAGTATGATTTTAGCCTCAAGTAGGCGGGGTTGAGAGAAAACAGACATAATTAAAAATATGCATATTGATACTAGATTGTAGACACTATGTATACATGTTTTTGGTGAGCACCTGCTTGATCTCCCATTTCTCGAGGTCTGTTATCTTTGCGAGCCTTTTGCGTTCCGTTGGGTTCTCCTCCACCTCCATCAAGCTGGGATCGACGGGGCGATCGGGGTTCCTCATGGCTTCATCTCCAGCCCCAGGATCCAGGTTCCGCCTCCTGTTAGGGTTCAAGTCTTCCCCGGTCTCTTGGTCCACATCCTGACAGGGAGAAAGACTTACTGACTTCATGCTGAAACTACACAATCCCCGAACTACAGCAGACCTGGGTCACACAGTAAGCTCTTCATGAGGTTAAATCCTGCACATAAAAATCTGAATTTGAGATGTTTGGATGTTATTTAGTAGACATTAGTAGTTTGGCTGGTGTTTCCATTGCTTCCATGCATCTCTGTTGTATCGATTATGTTGTCTCACCTTCATGCTAAGACTGGCCTTTGTCCCAGTGAATGACAGCACTTTAACCTTGACCTTCTGACCTTTGGTGACAACATCAGCTACGTTGGCTATGCGGCCTTCTTTCCGCAGCTCGGAGATGTGCACCAGCCCTTCCCATCGTTTCCTGCAATTGTAAGTACTCCATTACCTCACCACACATTTACTGAATCATCGGTCAAAATCCTCAGCCAATATAGACCTAAAAATAATCCCAAACAGACAACCTATCACCACTATTGGCCATAAAGCCGTCTCCTTTTTTGCGTGCGTTTGTGTTGCATATATGGAAAGCAGACATAGATCTCCATGTATCCATAGAAGTTAGGGGCAGTAAAGAATGAAAGAGTATTATGAAAAGCAGGAGTTTCCTCCTGTTCCTGCTCTAGATGCTAGAATCAAGGCTTTTTGGACATACAATGTTTACACCCGACAGTGATGTGTTGCACGTCTGTGTTCATGCTTGCTGCGAGGCCACCCGGGGGGTTACTGACCTCAGTCCCTCTAGCTGAACAAAACAGCCAAACTGCATGATGCTGCTAATTTTGCCGTTGTAGATGTCGCCTACGACCGGCTCTTCCGGGGGCGGCCGGTCTACATGTCTGTCATGCCAGCGGTCGGAATCTCTCTTGTCATTGTCGTCGCTTTCCTTGCGTGGACTGGGCGTGCGGTCACTCCATCGGGACGCCCGCTTCCTCCTGCGCTTAGATGGCGGTTCTTTATCGCGGTTCCTGGATCTGGAGCGCGAACGAGATCGGCGACGTCTCGTGTCGTTGTTTTGTTGGTCCTTGTCTGCCCTGAGAAACACATGTGAACAGATCTAATGTCAGACAATCTTCAATTAAAACGCTGTCTCAGATTACCAGTATATTCATTAAACAAAATAAATGTGTATGATTATCATTGAATAAAAATTTAATCTAATTTTATCAAACAATGACTTTAAGGCAGACTTGGTACCATTTGGCTACATAAATGGGCAAGGCATTTGAATCAAAACAAGAGAGTCCGTCTCCAAAATCACTAGCAAACAACATCTGCATAAACCTTAGTTCAGTATTCCATTATTGATAAGATATCCAAATGTGGACAAATAATCTTTTTACCTGTTCTCACAGCCTGTTCCACTGACACTTGGCATTAGCATCTCCAGTTCTTTCATGGCAGCTGCTGCTACCTTCTCATCGTCGTTTTCTGAATGGCACGGTGGAACCTAATACACAGGCGCTTGTTAAATTATGTTCTACATACTCTTTTATGCCACATTATTAAAACCATTGGCCATCTCTCTACTGTTTTCCTTTATTTTAAAAAGGGGAAAACAATACCGTACCACTACAAATCCTACTACGAACGAACTAGCCAGTGCTTACCATCCACACAGGATCATCTGCCTTACATAGAGCAGGATATGCCTCTTTCAACTTGTCCTTCTCACTCTTTGGCTTGGCCACTGCCTGAGATACTGTCACACACCACAGAGAATAGAATTATTCAACAGTACCGTATAGGATACATCAGTAATATCGCTAGACTGTGAATATTGAATTATTACCTTTACTTGTTGATGGTCGCATAGTTTGGATGAGTCTGAGTAAATTACCGATAAGGGTATCCTGTGAAACAATTGGTGGAGTGAATACACAATATTGCAACGCTAAACTTGTTAACTAAGTTACCTGTAATTCTATTGATTGCACTTACTGTGAAATCTGCTCCATTTTTTAGCAGTATATCTTTGAATGCCTCATATGTTGGATGCTTTTCAGCAAGATCGATGATATATTCAGCTGTAAAAACATTTAGGAGTATTAACTTTCTGAATCGTCCGATTTCACAGTAAAATAGTGTATAACGTTACTGCTATTCAACCCTCGGTGTTGGGAGTATACCAAATGTTAGCAAGCAGTTAAACAACAAAAAAATAGTTAGCATGCAACATACCGAGATCTTTCTCGCTAATCCCTAAATGATTCTCCAACTCCGTGCAGACCTTTGACACTAAAGACAAATATTCCAGACGTTTAATCTCATCTGAAGTAGCCATTTGTGTTTACCTCCTAACCTGATCACGTCAGGAAATTGTTCTTCTTCATGGCTTTAGTTCGGAACACTTCATCCACTCCAGGTAAAGTTTACCGCCCTCTACAGGTTTGCAGAAAAAACGTTTGTAAAGTAACCTATACCCAACCTGTACTTTATCAGTTATGTATCTACTAGATACTAATAACTAGATACTACCTATGTCATTCTTTTGGTAACCTTTTTTGGGGTTAAATTAGTTGCTTACCTAGTTTACTAGTAGTGAATTTATTTATAAATAATTACAACGGTAATAAACAAGTAGTGCAAACTGCATTGAATTGAATTTACATGATATTGATCTTGACCCGAGATGGTTTGCTCAACCGTCAATGACTCCGTGTCGCCATGCATAGAAAATTTGTTAAATCCACCTGAGTCGGTGGCCGCGCGTTACTAGCAAACGCATGAGCTCGGGCTCTTCAGAGAAACCAACTGGTCACAATTCGCCACAAACTGAGCAAGTATAACTATCCGAACAACGTAAAATACGGTGTTACGGCCGGCAAAATGCTGTTTAAAAAAAAAAAACGCACGTATTTCTGTGCTGTCCGCCGCGAGAAGTCTGCGCTCCACTTAGCGGCAAGAGACGCGCATGCTGCGTACTATCTGAAAGGGCTTCTAAAGGTGCCGCACCCACTAAAACGACCCGCTAGTTCCTGTAGTGGAAAAGCGCCTAATGTGAAATGTGGGCAAGTGCGGCCCTTTGAGACTGTAATCTGATTAAGGGCTAAATAAATGCATTTGACTTGACAATTTGTTTGAAGGTTAGTTGGAGAGTGGTTCAATAAGAGATTAACAAGACAATGCACAAGCCATTTAAAAATGTTGATTTAATAAGGACAATCTTACAAAATACACTAGCAAAAGTAGTTAAACAAAAAAATGCTAGTGAATATTATCCAAGATGTAGTAAAATATGTTTAGTCCTTTCTTCTTGGAGGGGGGGGGGGGGGGGTTATTGAGCATTTTGCCAATTAGGTCCATAATTATGCCTCATTATGGGAGACTAATTTAAGTCAAAAATAAATATGTTTAATTTTAATTTCCTAAAATAAGATAATTTGCTTAATCCCAAAATGGACAGATGTGGCAACTCCCCACAAATTACTAATTCAATGACAAATTAATGCTTCTGGGCTTTCGAAAAATCAAGCGCTATAATGTTAACCTCACTATAAGCTATGCATTGCACTGTAGTCTACAGTACTTGCCGAGACATCTGTGTGCGTTTGTTGTATGTAGCTCACAGATACAATAGATTAACTCTATGCTAGGACGTTTGCTGGAAATCCAGCCCAAGTAAGAAAAGCAATTTCTTAACTAAACATTAATACAGTAATTGGAGACTGCTGTACAAAAAAAAAAAAAAACTCACACAGCTGTAAGAGAAGAAGTGAATACAGAGATGACCTTAAGAGCGTCAGTAAAAATTATTATTTTCAGTCAGAAGGCCATGATGACATTACCATATTGTCTCAAATAATAACATCTTTAACAGTAGCCAGTAAAGTGCTGAGCCCCTGTCACTACTACTAGCATGCAACCATCTGTAGTTTTTTTTGGTCATGTACAATGTTTTAGCGGCGCCTGAAGGCGCGGGAGATTCTCCATGCATTGGGCTCCTCATAACGGTTGTATAGAGGCTCAAGACGCTGTTGTTTCTTCTGTTTGCTGAGACGCGTGGGGTCCGACACTTTGAAAAAGGCCGGTGAAAACTCAACCAGCCAGCGAGGGTCGATGGTGGTCACTTCCCGCATGTACTCCTTGGTGGTCAGCACCAACTCATGATAAACAACCCTAGGAAGATGAGATGTGCAGAAACATCAGAGCAGCACTACCTGCAAAGTTAAAAAGGTACTACAAGAAGTGTTTCCCCAAAGTAAAGATGATATTTCCCCATGAGCCTTATTGCCTCATAGGAAAAAGCTACCTGCACACCTCGGGGGTGATGGGTAGTGACTTACCACTCAGGCTGGCGGTTGAACAGGGCACTGGAGGGATGGATGTATACAACTTGCTGGTCAATAAGAGTTCGGTAGCCCTCTTGAGGGTCCTTTTTCGCTGCGTTTCTAAAGAAGCCACTGCAAATTGCTTTCTGGACCCGCACTGTAGCTTTACCACAAGACACCACATCCAGTTTGTGTCTGAAACGTCATGTCAAACGTAGGTGAGAGCTGGTATATACATTTCCTACAATATTGTACATTTGTTTTACCACCATATGAAAACAATGTCCATTACACACTATACATACATTTGATAGGCGACTTACCTGTCCATGATACCCAACATCTGCTTACGGATGTCCTGGGCTCTGCGCAGGGAGCGGGCCTGGATGAAGTTCTCATAACACCAGGGGTTGGAGAACTTGTTGTTCTTCCAGGAGTTGTAGACCGCCAGCAAAGTCAGATGGTCTCCCTCAGGCTGGTGGAACTTCGCCTTCTTCTGGTCGGCCAAGGCCTGCTTGTCCTTTATTAAGAAAAGGTGAACAACTTAATAACATGTTAGTGTTATTTATTACAATGAACTGAAAATAGATCCTCTCCATACATTTATACCATTTATTACTGCTATTTTTTAAGAGACAGCAGAGAACGAGAACATCGAGAAACCACTTCATATATAAACCTTCCAGCCACAAAGTTCCAGATTCACAGGAATGCTCTATTTATGGAGGCAGTTTCTCAAAGAAATATGTACCTTGGGTCTGTAGAAGACATTCTGAACTGACAGCATTGACACTATGGTGAGCATCTCCTCGCTGCAGCCCAAATGGACAGACATGATCAACATCTTACACAGCATGGGCTCCAGAGGAAACTCAGCCATCTATAAGACACAGATCAGGACATGAAGGGAAGAGGAAGGAATGATGAATTGTAGAAGTAAAGCAAAGCCAAAACATCTCATCCCCAATACCGGAGTACCTAAACATGTTTGGTTCATATTATATTAGGCTAAAGCGACCAGCAATGGTCGAAGCTGAGCTAGAGCTGCAAATGTTATCTTCAGGAAAAAAAAAAAGGAAAAATTGATAGAAGTTAAAAACTAGACAGTTCAGGTTGCTATGCACAACACAATTTTTGCTGGGACTTCTTTTTGGTGTAAAAAAAAAAAAAAGGCAGGTCTCTTTTTGGTTGTGTTTTATGGTGACACAGCTGTGATGACCCATGGCGAACAAAGTCTTGATGTTATACGCCCTAACACACTGACTCTCGTCCAATTAATTCGGTGGCTTACCCTTCTACCCAGGCGTGTAAGGAGACCTTCATCGTCCAGAGATCCCAGAGTGTAGAGCTGCTCCATGGCTGTAATCAGAGTCTCCATTGGTGGAGCGTCCATGAAGTCAAATGACAACAGGTCATTGATACCCATGGCCTGGGGAAGGGAACACAATAGTGAAGTGAGTTAATACAATTTCACCATATCCCCACATTCTACATGGCTAGTAATGTTTAAATGGCCATTTCAATGATTTTCAGCATTTATTTCATTGTCTGTTATCTAAAAAACATTGATCAAATGTGAAAACACCTTTGAAATGTCATTACCAGTAACATTTGAAGAAAGAAAAAAAAAAAAAAAAAAAAGCAGGCTTGTTGATTTCCTTCCATACTAATAACTAAGACTTTGAGAGTGCATTCAGTGTTATACTTTTTATTAGCTAATGTAATGATGGTCCTTTTAATGAGGTACCCAATAAATGTACCGTCTAACAACTGTGATTTGTTACCTTAAGAGACAACACTGTGCTGGCCAGGTTTGTTCTCTGGATCTCAGGCACGTTGGTTGTGAGCATCTCATCTCTGTAGGCCCTCTCGGTGTAGAGTCTGTAACATTTCCCTGGGCCGGTTCTGCCAGCTCTGCCTGCCCTCTGCTTGGCCTGGGCCTGAGAAATGGCACATAATACAGATGTTATTAGAGCAGAATAATAAATTCTGGTACATTATCAAACCTATTCATCTGTCAAATCTGGAATTGAAATCATGGGATTATTTTTGCACAATGAAAATGTTTGCAAACGATTAGCTTCTCAGAATAAGTGCAAATTTCAGCACTGAGAAATACCTGTGAAATGGGAGTCACTACCAGCTGGTCAATGCCGGTTTTGGAGTTATAGACCTTTTGCTTCACAAAGCCGGGGTCCACTACATAGTAAATCCCATCGATTGTCAATGATGTCTCTGCAATGTTGGTAGCAATGACCACCTGAGGAGAAATGTCATATTTTTTAGTGTGTGTACAGGGGGGGCAAACTGTAAAGTTACTGTTCCCTATTCATAGTATCAATATAGACCTTTCTGCTGCCTGGGGGTGCGGGGTCAAAGATCCTGGTCTGCATCTCGCTGGGCAGGGCGGAGTAGACAGGCAGGATGATGAGCTCAGGAACATCAGGCCCCAGTGACTTCATCCGATCATACAGGATCTCACAGGCTGTGTCGATTTCCTCCTGACCAGTCAGAAACACCAGAACGTCACCTGGACAGGGAGAAGGTTGAAAAAGAGTCATGTAATGCTTCATAAAAATAAAAAAAAGGATTTACAGGCCACGCCTTTTCTTTACATTTTGCGAGATGTGACTTAGTTTGAAGAGACACTCCTCGATTGCGCTATTGTGATTACAGGTCTCCAAATTTCAGTTTTTGTTTTGAAACAACTATCCACAAAAGAGAGGCATACAAGTGGGTGGAGGAGTAGAGAGAAGTGCAGGCCAAACAAACTAAATGTTTCTGTAACGTCGGTTTCAACCACACAGACGGTTCGACACAAAAATCGAGGAGTGTCCCTTTAGCAAGAGGATATAGCCTTTACCTGGAGGCTCTGTCAAGTGGATCTGCATGACGGTGATGAGACTGGCATCCAGGTAGTCTGTCTCGGGTTCTTTGGTGTAGAGGACCTCCACTGGGTAGGTTCTTCCTGGGATGGTGAAAATGGGGGCTTCGTAGAAATACTGGGAGAACTTAACAGCGTCCAGTGTGGCTGACGTGACAATAAGCTTCATGTCTGTTCGTTTCTGTACCGTCTAAGAAAAGAGAAACCAAAAGAGAGTTCTGAGAATTAACAATGAGTCAATTCATATGTGCTAACTTTGAATACAACACAGTACTGCATCATGGTTATTCGACAAGGGATCCGCAATGAAGGAAAGTAATGAGGGTGAGTGAATGCCCATTTTGTTTTTTGTATGGAAAATGTAACCGAAAATTGAACTTCCATATATTGGGAAATGATGTGAGGTAGAGAATGTTTAATATATGAAAGAGGCTACACTTTATTCATCCTTGTCTGGAAATGTGTATTTAAGAATACACAAGATAATTACATTTTATGATTAAAAAAAAACAAACAAAAAAAAAAACGTTTAACAAACCCCCATAATCAATGAAAGGTGCACGGCAGGCTATAGTGCTACCTTAAAAGTTTGATATGGCTTATTCCCAATGACAGAATACAGAAGATGGAAGGTTTCATTAAGCTGCAGCATAATGTCTTCTTATGCTCCAAGTCCGGCTTACCTTCTTGAGCAGACCAAAGAGCACGTCTGTGTGGATCGTCCTCTCGTGGGCTTCGTCCAACATGATTATGGCATACTGGCCCAGCTCAGAGTCAATCAGACACTCTCTCAGCAACATACCATCTGTCATGTACTTGATCACCGTCTCAGGGCTTGTGCAGTCTTCAAAACGAATGGTATAACCCACCTGGAGAAGACATAAAGGAATACAACCCGTCACATGAAGAACACACTTCACAGTATTTGGGAATGCGTTTCATTGCTTTTGTGACCAGCATGTGAAACATGGTCGCTCACCTCCTGCCCCAGACAACAACCATACTCCTCAGAGACTCTCTTGGCTACAGACATGGCAGCCACACGACGGGGCTGGGTACAGCCGATCTTCCCCCTGGAGGTGTAGCCGGCCTCTGCCAGGTACTGGGTGATCTGAGTGGTCTTCCCAGAACCGGTTTCACCAATCACAATCAAGATCTGGTTGTCATGGACAGCCTGTAACAGAAGAACAAGGAGACAATGGTGAAAAAGGGCACGGTATAATAATACAGACAGGTTGTGGGGCTTTAAGATAGTATGCTAAATAATCTTTGGAGCCTGTTGGTCTGCCTTTGGGAAGCGCTATTGCAAACCTGTAGCTGTGTGCGCGCAGTCATGTGATTGACAGGCAAGGTAGATTCGCTGGACCAATCAGGGAAAAGAGGCCCCGATTGGTCAGAATTCGGGCGCAGTCAAACATTTAAGAGGCAGGGGCTATAAACCAGAGCAGATATTCTAATTTCACCCACTGATAGAAATGCCATAGACATCCATCAGCTAAGAAATTACACTACATTTATAGCTCTTAAACTCTACCTACAGCACCTTTAACCAAATAGATGCTCCAAGTATGCAAACAAAATTACAAAAATAAACCAAAATCTATTGTTTGGGCAGCTCATTAGTATTTTCATCTGCCATTGACTTCCTCTGTGTCCCAAACATACTTTTACAAAGCTGGTTGCTGTCTCCACTGGCAGAATGTATTCTCAAGTTTCTCCAGTTTTCAAAAATCAAATTGCGATAGTGTTCATTTTAATATTCATCTACATTTCGTATTACAACTTGAAATATACCTAAACATAAATTCAACAAAACGGTGGTCATCATTGTAGACTTATAAATGCATTAGAATTAAGTTTTAGAAATAATGGAAACAAATTGATGACGAATGAATCAGCACGAGCAATTACTGAAGTAAGGAAGTTGATGTTTTAATGAAAGGTCCCATTCAAGCAGCCAAATAAAACCTGACCTGAATAAGCTGTTCCTTCAGCTTGTAGATGGGCAGGCTCTCTCTCTGCTCCAGGATAGAGAGCTGGGTCTTTTTACCATAGGAGGCCTTGTTCCCCCCAAAGGCATGCTTCTTCCACTCTGGGATGTCATTGGGCATCATGCCAATACCTCGCATGTTGGCCGCAATCTGCCTTCCATCGACTGTAATGGAGGGAGAAATTATGAAGATTACACACCAGATCAATATGTGTCAAGTCGCTACAGCACCCCTGCCAACTGCATGAACCTGCACCTCAGGCCATGGAGGGTATTTAACCATCCATGGCAGAGAAGTGGATAGAGAGTGGTTTACACACACAGACTGGCTTCTAGTAACACTTCACAGCTCTATGATCAATAGCCAAGAGACAACTAAAATAAGTACAAAATGAAGTCCAAGAATATTGGCACTTGAAGGTTCTTGTGCGCTTATTTCCAGTTGGCAAGCGTTACCGTGGCCAAACAAGTATTATTACCGTGGCTATTAGTACTTGAGCATCCACAGCTGTCGGCCTGTGGAAGGAGGATAGTACATGTGTAACGGATTTCGCAGGGACCTTACCGTCTGGCAGCGGGTCGACCCAGTGCTTGTTGAGTCCCATTGGGATGGAGTCCATTTCTGCCTCACGTGCGGCCTGCTTTACCTCCCGCCTCTCCTTGGCCAGAGCACTCTGCATCATGGCCGCCTGGGACAGTGAGCCATCTGGATTCTAATGAAAGGGAGAAGGCAGTCAAACCATATAGGGGGACATTTTGTGCCTTTACTTTAAATAGACAATAGCCAAGCTCTTATACATAAAAAAAGAAGAAAGTACACTCCTCAACCAGCGTTACAAAAACTGTGGCTTTGGTTTTAAACGCATAATGTATGCCCTGCCCCATCATTAGTTATATTGCTCCCCTTCAGTTAATGTTTTGTACAACTATGACATATCGTACCTTGACAATCTTGACTGGGCTCATGTCCATGCTTTGTTTGGTGTGACCCCTCAGGAATGGGGGTTCCTCCTCCACAAGCTCAATCTCCAAGTCCTCATCTGAACGACAGGAACAGTCATGAACGAACATCCACCTGGCACATACTGTCTGAAATGGCTGGTTTGGTCTACTCATGAAAAAATAAGAAAAATGGTGTAGGGGTAAGGAAACCAGGCTAAAACCTTCTACCATGACATATCATACTAATTTTATGCAACAGTTTTTTGTGAGTAATGTATATTTTTACTACACCACTTACATCAACCATGCTCAGATATTACGCATTTATACACTATATATCCTTTTTATAATAAATTACAAATCACGTGATTATACAGTTTACTAAATGCTCTTCAATGGAGGCATATCCAAATAATTCCCTACCTTCTTCATCATCCACTTTTGGAAGGATGCCCGTCTCGTCATCAAAGTCAGGGAACTCCTCTTTAGACAAGACATTGGCAGCAATCATCTGAGGGGGAAAGCATAATGCTTACATAAAAACAAGCAACAGAACTAAACTGGATGGGTTCAGGTAAGTCATGAGCATCTACCACACATTTATTTTACAGTCTGAATTTTTCATACCGATTAACAGATTATTAAAATGACAACCTTTGGTCGCAGCCCTAGTTCAAAGACTACTACTACTCCGGTCTGCTGCCCATTTTGATCCTGCGGAGGCTCACATGGTCGTACCTGTTTGATCTCCCACTTCTCAGGGTCAGATATTTTGGTCAGACGCTTGCGCTCCAGGGTGTCGTCTTGCTCAAATTCCGGGGCATTGCCCAGGTTGAGGTTGGTCGGCCGGTCGGGGTTCCTCATGGAGATCTCCTCTCCACCGTCAGGGCCCACGTTCCTCCTCCTGTTCGGGTTCAAGTCTTCCCCAGTCTCCTGGTCGACATCCTGACCAGAAATGAGTATAGTTAAATAAGTGGCTTGTTGACTGTTTGGAGGGAAATAGCCTACACTAGCAGGAAGTTGTGTAATGGCGCAGTGTGCGATTGCTTCATGAATATATAAATACAATAGTTTGAAGCAGCATACTCTGGCTGGTCTACAAACTTACAGAGAGTGACCGCCGACAGTCTTACCTTCATACTGAGGCTGGTCTTGGAACCAGTGAAAGACAAAACCTTGATCTTCACTCTTTGCCCCTTGCTGACCACATCAGCCACATTGGCCACACGACCCTCCCTACGCAGCTCGGAAATATGGACCAGACCCTCCCAACGCTTTCTAAGAACGGAAAAATTAAACAAAGCAAAACATGCACCCCTTTTAAAAGGTTGGACAATCAGCAACAGCACAATTTAACACAGGACGCATCCATCTCTATAATTATTAGGTCATTCTAAGAGACTAATTATCCTCCTGCATTATTACTCTGGCACACAAAAGCCTTTTTAGCAGCAGGTGGTGTTGAGACAGGATCTGCATACTGACCTCAGTCCCTCCAGTTGCACAAAGCATCCAAACTGCATGATGCTGGTGATTTTGCCATTGTAGATGTCTCCGACAGAGGGCTCCTCCGGAGGAGGCCGGTCCACGTGCTTATCCTTCCAGCGGTCCGAGTCTCTGTCGGCATCGCGCTCCCTGCGGGGGCTGGGGGAGCGGTCAGTCCAGCGCGACGACCGCTCGCGCTTTTTACCGCGGTCCCGATCTCTGTGGCGGTCCCTGGAACGAGACGTGGACCTGGAGCGGGATCGCGAGCGGTGTCGCCTTCTCCTGTCCCTGTCCCGCTCTCTGTCTTTGTCGCGGTCTCTCTCTCGACTTCTGCTACGGCTTCTGCTGTGTCGCCTCTTCTTGTCCGACCTGGGAGATGATGGACAGCAGCAGGATGAAATGAAAGAAAACGGGGGAAACACGTTCCCACCTCACACTAGATATGTGCGAGGCCATGCAGTCACGTAGCACGGGCAAAGGCAAAGAGTCTTGCTGAACAGAGAAACTTAGATCACCAAGCTTTAAAAGACAGCAGGAGCCGTTAATGACCGCCAGTGTGCGTTCCCACACATCTGGTGTGGGTATACAAACGCAGCGGTCCT
Organism: Percopsis transmontana; assembly: GCA_025447815.1. Lineage (NCBI taxonomy): Eukaryota > Metazoa > Chordata > Actinopteri > Percopsiformes > Percopsidae > Percopsis > Percopsis transmontana. The sequence continues at coordinate 2,575,063 of JAOEHI010000011.1, forward strand.
GCGCTAATGTCACGAAGATGCTTACACACACACACCATTGACCATGACACAAGGAGGGAGAATTATTACAACACAAACAAGCATCAACTTGGGTATAGTTGCTCGTCTTACAATGCTTCATCTGAACTGCTTTGGCAATATTGTATATGAACAAGCTGACGCAGCTGGTGCAAAATGCATTACTACATTGGAAATACACGAGTGATTAAAAATATGTTAAAAAAAAGGTACCGTATATGGAATATGACAGTATGTAATATTGTCATTCTATATATTGTAATACAAATGTTAGTTCCGAGGTCCGACCAAGTCATTTGACTGGACAAGAGGCATTCGATGAGTGCTGATAGAGTATAACAGCACTGGGACTTTTAAGGTAGATGAAAAGTTGTCCTACTTGCTCTTGCTGCCCTTTGAGTCTGTTCCACTGATGCTGGGCATGAACATTTCCAACTCTTTCATGGCATCAGCTGCGACTTTCACATCATCTTCATCTAGTACCTTCTGAGGGAGTGACGCATAAAATGTAGAAAATGAGAGGTGCAATATCATCACAAGATCATACAATAAATAAATACACTATATACAAATAAATATATAGCACATCATTAATATATCAAATATACAATAAATGTGTATGTTTATTTATAAACAACTATTCCATTAACAATAAATGTGCCATTAAAAGTTTACTTTACAACTAAAACATAAAAGAGGTACCATTGGTACTGGATCATTGGGTCTACATAGAGCAGGGAACATCTCCTTCAATTTTTCCTTTTCTGACTTCTCCTTGACCACAGGTTCACAGTCTAAGAAGTAATTATTATTACAACATGATTCAGTAATTGTCACAGAAATACATTAACAAAGTACAAAGGGCATACCATAAAGTTCTGCCAGCTCCAACAGTCCTAGCACTAACTTACCATTGCTTGTTGACGCCTTGGATGGGGGGCGCATTGTTTGAATAAGTCGGAGCAAATTGCCAATGAGAGAATCCTGCAACAAGCAGAACAATTTTAACTAACGTTACTTAAATATATGCTTCCCCACACATGTTGTTCTGGCGTTATTTACTTTATTGACTTGACTTACTGTGAATTCCGCTCCATTTTTTAGCAAGAGAGACTTGAAGCCGTCAAAGGATGGTTGTTTTTCAGCAAGGCTGATGACAAATTCAGCTGTAGATGAATAAAACAAATAGTAGCCACGTAGATTATACAGAATTCAAACACAACGCCACATCACACAGTAGAACAACCTGTGCACGACAATGCACCGTAACACCGAGTTCAGAATCACGAATACTAATGTCAGGTGTCTGGAAATGACGGTTACCATTACCAACATAAAACAACACAAATTTAAAAAAAAAAAGCTCGACCGAATAAACAACTAATAATAAATAGCTTGCTACTTGCACACTTGTTGTGGCAAGCTAGCAAGGAGCTATCGTTAGCTACGTCGGAGGCTTATCTGCTACAACTGCTGGGCTTTCACAGCAATAGATCAGATAGAATCCATACCCAAATCTTTGTCACTTATTCCCAGATGGTTGTCAAGCTCTGTGCAAACCTTGGACACCAAAGATAGGTATTCGAGCTGTTTAAGCTCGTCAACTCCGCCGTCTGCCATTCTCCACGAGAGTGTTTTTGTTCAGAAAACACCAGCAGACATATTGGAATGCGGATACTTCCGTTTCCGTCTTTTACGGAAATACGAGTTTTCAGTTTCACCGCACGATGGCGTTAAAATATAAGAAAGTAAAAGGGCATTAAATAAATAAATATATACATGTTTAAACATTCCAAAATAAGCTGCGTCTTTAATAAGAGATGACTGTGCTGGAAATCTTGCACGGTCATCCCTGGAAATCTCAGAGAAACATTATGTGAAAAAAATAACTAAAATTTTTTCCATAATATGTTATGCACATGGGTATATTTATGTCTAGCCTGACAATCTAACAATTTTTCTATGCTCTATGTAGAAGTTTTGCTTTCATCTAAAGCCTAATGGAAAGGTTTTTCTCAAACTGTTCCAGCTGTGTCTCTTGTTGGGTGTTTCCAAGAAATGGATCTCAGGGAGGGTAACCCTCAATCCTTAACCCTTTGACAAAGTCATATGGACTACACACATTTGCTGCACACAGACACACACACACACTTCACACAGGCTCACCAGTGCTGAGGCCTACAAGCTCATTAAACCCACATATAGTAGGCCTACGTAGTTGAAACACACATATGACGTTACAATCATAGTAGTCAAAGGATCTTCATTCATTCATTGCATATTTCTAATGTTTACCTACCCGCTGATATTTCACAATGCTTTTGCAAGAGGAGGTAGCCTCTGTGCCAGTCTTGTTAGTCTCTAAATTACCCGTTTTATTATTGGCCAGTAGGCTATTACAGCAATCACTTTTCACCCCACTCTTTGGATTTTTTTGATTAGCTACAATTCCTTACAGCCATTCTGTTTATATTGGTGTCCAAACAGGATTTAACCATCCTGATACGATGTATGTTGTCAGTAAGGGTTCCCTTCCAGCAGTTTCTTTTCTAAAGGAGGCCCATGATTTCCCGAGATTTTCTACGTATATCACTTTATAAGACAGAATGTGAAATGTATTTGGCCATCTGGCTTTAGGATACAGTCACACATAATCTGGATCACTTTGGCTGTTAAGAGAAAGTGCTGTTTCTGGAACCTAGAGTCAATGAATTTCCAAGTGGACAAAATTTAATTTAAATAGTAACTAAACCCCACATTCTAGCGGCTGTGCATCCACCTGGGAGATTCAAAATAATGCCCTCATGCACTGCAATGATAGATAGGGGCTTTTCATTTATTTAAATGTTAGTTACCCCTCTCCATTCCTTTCCATGCTTGAGGCCTCTGGGCCCAGAACAGAGAACACCATACCCTCCACTCTTCGTCCACTCCTTCTCTCTCTCCCTCATGTATCTCTTATGTGTCTCCTGTCCTCACCTGACCTGACCCGACAGGGACCAGGGTCATGTACAGAAAACAGTGGGCTGGGCCTCCCTTATATAACAGGCTTTTGAATGTATGCGGAACACAGGCTATTCAGTGTAGGCACAAAAGAGAGTTGTATGGGAGGGATTATGGTTGAGAAAAGAATGACAGCAGACAACATAGATTAGGAAGAGGGGTGTGTGTGTGTGTGTGTGTGTGTGAGAGAGAGAGATAGGCATGCTAATCACCAATATATTCAGATACACATGCTCTATCTCCATTCTTCTAGTCCGATTGAGTGACCCTCTTCAAATACTCTGTTGATGTTTTTGTGATCTTGGTGTCTGTTAAGATACGTTACCAAGGTGAATAAGCAGAGATCACACAGTTTATCTGCTGACTTACACAGAGGTTTTGAATTTGTGCGTACGTGCGTCTCTGTGTAAATATATGCTCGTGTTTACTTATGTTTAAATGAGATAATGCTAGCAGGAAAAAGAAAAAAACGCAAAAAGAGAGTGTATCTGTGAACAGCATTTGCGATCACAGCATATACTTTAAATGACAGCACAGCTGGCTGTAAGGTTTGCCTGCCGCTGAGTGGAAAATTCCTGCTATGAGAAAAGAGGAGGGGACGGGGGTGGGTAGAGCCAGGATCTGAAAAGAAAGAGAGTGATTGGTTGGTGTCAAAGTTGCCCTTGTGGGCTCACAGCCCTGACAATAGCTTCCAGTGGCATGACGAGCTTCATGTGGAAAGATCCTTCTTGCCACGCCACGTTCAGGAAGCGCGTGAGTCATCCCCATCCCCTGCTAATAGAGACAATTACATAGCCAACCATTTTTAATCTCTCCCTGGAAACATGGGGCTATTGCCCAAGACAGTATATTGTGGATTACAGTACTTTGATTGTGTTGAAACTATTCCTGCAATTGGACACACTGTTATTACCCCCCCGTTAGAAAAATCTATTTATCTAAGACAGTTTACCAGCTGTAGCCTACAATGTTTGTAAGTGGCAGAATCACTGTTTTTCCCTTCAATACAATTACATTTTTTTTAAATGCAATTACAATTCAATGTATTTTAAAAATGCAGCCTACAGTAGGCCTATTTCTTCTGTATGCCAATTTCTACTGTAACATGAGCTATCTATAAGTCTCAGTTCAGGTGTGTCTGGGTTTGCATAGGCTGTGGATCTAAGGGCTCTGCCCAGGACATATTACTAATCAATAATACAGCCAGCAAAAACCAATTAAAAGATGTAAACATGGTGTTAAATAGTGTTACACTATGATGCAAAACTAACAGGAAGCCAGTGTGGGGACTAGTGATGATGTGAGTTAATTTTTCCTCCAGTTAAAACACAAGACGAGTTATAATGTGTACTAAACTCTACCACCAGGTGGTGACAAACTATCTTGGCATGCTATACTTAAGTGACCCCTGTTAGCTGTGCCCCAACAGATCTTGCTGTATTTGATCAAACTCAAATGAATTAACCAGCAACCATGTAATATAAGGGTTAGGGTGAGTATGACAGCTTTAATTTCACACTTACTTCGTGAAGTGTGTGCTACAATACAGGCTGTAAAAGGAAAAGTAGCTCTAACCTAACCCTAACCCTAGTGCATAGGCGAAGACGGACCCAGACTTTTGCAGTGGGGCCTCACAGGACACAGAGAGATATTTGATTTATTCTGTCAATAAACCAGACAGGATACTGTGATGAACTTAACAACGCCGGCAGCCCCTCTCGTCCAAATTGACAATGATGTGACAAGACAGACCTTGTTTATTTAGTTACTTCAGCAATGCGAGTTTCACAATTCCCCCTTTCTGCCTGCAATAAGCTATTTAATTCCCTGTAGATATACATTTTAATTGAATGTTCTAAGGTGTAATAAGATGACCAATTAATTACTCATAACTCATTTGAGTTGCTTGGATGTACATTTATATTTAATGTACTGAAAATCATAAATGTCTGTCTTAGTTATGAATTGCTTAAGCATGATCAAGGATTGTTGTTGAACTAGGTTGACGTTCAACCTGAGTGTTAGAAACATTTAATTTAATATAACAATTTAAATAAATAACCCTGGTATCAAATGTATTTTATAGAAAGTGTACAGGTTTATTCCCATTTGTAGTATTCAGGTAATTAACACTTCCCACACTAGTAGGCCATTATAGATATCTAGATGTCATTTATTACCCAATTACTGACTTTCTAGTAGCCAAACATCAACTGGGCAGTTGGCAAATGGACAAGCAATAACAAACATTGAGCCATTAAAAATTTAAATTTAGTCACATGTTTATTACATAAATATATAGTAAAATACTGTAGACCAGCGACAATTACCATAAAAATATCTTCCTTTAAAATCCTGACCATAAACAAAGATTTGAAAATCACATCGACATTTACAAACACGCTGATTGTCTGGACCTGTCATAAGCAGCCCCCACCACAAACACCTGACATCACACCACCCACTGGATTCAGAAGGTACTGGGGGAGAGGGAGACCCGAACACTGGGCAACAGGGGTTGTGGGGAGAACAGATCCAGGGGGGAGAAGACGTTTGCTGTGGAGGGGGGAGGGGTCAAAACAGTGTGGGTGGTGTGAGAGGAGGTCACAGTAGATATTTAGAGGTTTTCCTGTGTGAGAAGACAATGTGTTTATTCTGCCTAAAGCAATATGTCCGTTGCGTGTGTCTGTTTAAGATCCTGCATATTGTTCGTTTGTTAGCGACAGTTATGTCATCAGAGAGATAGACAGAGAGGGAAAAAAATAAGTAGAGAAGGAGAAAACGACCTGGATCAAATTGTATTTGCGTCCACCTGCTAGGTGTACCTGATGTGTGTGGCTTGCTGCAGGACACTTTAAACAGTACATGAAAAATGCCCTTAGTCCCAACGTTTACTTTTATTTGCTACCCTGTGACTGGCTATGTCCATTGTTTCTCTTGTTGACTGAAATATCGCTTTTTTTGCCCCAAAACAAGAACTTGGTTATCTTCCCCCTTAGGCCACAGTCTCTTCAGATATCTCTATTTCATATCAAACAAAAGAGGCTTGCTTTAGAAGCTCTCCCATGCACCATTGACCCAAATAGACCCTTTACACAGTGACCAGAAATTGCTAACGATAAGGGGTACACTTTCTTCCTGTCTAGTCTTTAAACAGAGACATTTTAATTCACACAACTTTTACCTCACAAGTTTATTTGGCTGAATAGACTGTCGGTTTGAAGTTATAATGCAAAAATTGCATATACTAAGAAAGACAAAAGTGTGTGCACACCTGACTAAGTCTAAACAGCCATATTAACTCAAAACACCTTAGTGGACATGGACTTTGGAATTCATTTAGACAGGACAGGAAGAAAGTGTACCTCTCATCGGTAGCACTTCCGGGTCACTTGTGAAAAAAAGTCCTCAAGATGTCACAGGATTACAGGATTTTTGCGTGAGAGGCTTATATCTTTTCCTGTGTTCCTACCATTTGACCTCGTAATCATGACCTTGACCTGATTGGTCATGACCCCTGAGTGCAAGTTGAAAGACCTGCCTGCCTCATCTGCCTGTCTTAGCAGTCACAGTGAAACTCTTGAAGAAATCCCAAAAAGTAGTTATTTTAGTTATTGTAGTATTGGCAATACTTTGTTAGATATATTAAATCTACTGCTGGTTTGAACTGTTGTGTTTTTATATTATCACAAATTGTTGCGTAGCTGTCAAAGGTAATGGTTGAGCAGGGTCCTTGAGAAAATCTTAGAAAATTACAATTTTATCAATAAAAATAACACACAAGTAACAACTTAATGAGAGAATACTCAATTCCCACAAATTTTAGGTAATTTTTAGGTTAGGTTCATTATGTTTGAGGATTTTTTAAATCTAAATCAACATAAAAGCTTTGAAATGTGCCGTGTTAAAATGCACCCTTCAGACCTTCTAAGCAAAACCGACACAAGGCCTCTTTCTGTGTAACAGGTCAATGTAAAAAGTGAATAAATGTACACAAATAGTTTACACAGTTCAGAGACATCTGTATAACATAACCCCCTAAACCCAAAGTCCAGTCCAATGCAGAGAAAGGGACACAGAAAGAGTTTGACATAAAAACCTACCAGCACCTCATTTGAAGAAGAAACCTTTTTTAAACAAGAAAATATTATGGTTTTGTTGCTGCTACATGTTTATAGAAAACAATTTGTTTTCTATAAGTGTGTAAAAACTTTAAATATAGTCAAATCCTAGCGTCTGGTACTTTGAACATTAAAACATGCCAAGCACTTTTGGAACAACTCTATGTCCTTTCAATTGTAAATATTGTGATAAAAAAGGCGGGAGAGGCTGGTGGAAAGCACTGAAGCTGTGGGGTGTGGTTAAATGATGCCGTCTAGACTCACATGAACCTGATAAGACAGGAGATTCTTTTGTATTTCCCTGTTTTCGAAGCTAGCTAAACTTGAGGGCGTGTCCTCTGGTTTTGCAAACAGGGGCTCGTGTATGTGCCACGGGAGATGAAGGAGTGATATGTGCTTCAAAAGCAGTGCCTACGTAAATAGAGGCATGCCGGACAGACTGGTGAGATGAGAAAATTGGGAAAGCACCCTTTGAGGCCAGCCTTTCAAACCTGAGCAATTCCAAACCAATTCACAATCAGTTTTCAACCTGAAGTAATATTGCATATCTATTTATAAGCACTGACCTCCTAAACTACTCCACTCACATATTATTTACCTGATCATCAAAAATACTCCCCCAATCTCTAAATAATATAGATGGGCAAATCTGTTTACATTCTTTGCTGTCTAAGCATGCCAGGTTCCACTGGTTACAAAAGTATAGATCTCATCATAAATGGTACACATGCAGGTAGCCATCAACCAAACAGCCTCCCAGTCACTGGACCTATCATAAAGGAAAAGGTTTTAAAAAGGCACCCCTTTAACATACACAATGTGTATACACCAGTACAGGAATGCTAACTTGCATTCTTTACTCGTCATAATACAGTATTGTTTTTAATGGTATTGGTAACTATTAAATCCTGGGGTCCTCATTTGCCATCGGTTAAGCGTAAATAATGTAATTCCTCCAATGCTGTATTTAACACACTACAGAACAATCACACAGAGCAGCGATGCAATACACAATCATTAAGGCCGCCATTTGAAAAGAAAAAATCGAAAACACACAACCTTAAATGTCTTCAAAAGACCAAGCTCTTCTGTACTGTAAGAAACCATCTGGTTTCTGTTTCATAGCATTCACTTCATTCTTTCCTTCCCTTTAAAGTAATGTCAATGCTAGCATACTATATTCATTACTCCTACTGTATTCATCTATCCAAAGCCTATTGAAGACATTAGTTACATTCCTTAAGGGAAAAAAAATGTCTATATATGTAAAGCCTCTATTTCACAGTTATGTCTCAGTAGGGCCTCAAAAGGTGCTTCAGAGGTTAAGTGGGGAAAGAAAAGGAGGTCGGTCGGATATCAGCACAACAAACGTACTCGTACACACACACACACACACACACAAACCAGTTCTCTCACGCGAACATAGAACCAACCTGTTCACATGCACACACCTATATACATGCAGAGCCAAGCTTTCTGTACTTAACGCAGTTACACAGTAAACACACTGTAAACATACTGTAACAGACAGAAGAGACATTTGGACATAAAGGGGAAAATGTGTTCTCCTGCCTGGGGACAGTAAAGCTTAAATAGAAGCCATGCATGGATGCCATTAGCCAAATGGCGGGGAGAGAGAGAGATAGAGATGGGTATTGCTGGCCCTTGGACTGTAAAGTTAGAAAGCACACAGACTACAATACCAAATAGTTATCTGCACACATTGAGGGTTAAAATTGCTTTTGTACACTCTTAGCAAGTGTTGATAAAAGAGAGAAATGGAGTGATTTGGGATCACGTTATGAAGCAGGACTTTTTTAACTAGCTTGTCTAAATTCCGTAGGTTTTTACAGTGCAGTGTCAAACCAGCAACCATACTGTTACTCACAAACACACAAACAAAAAACACAGACGGACAGGACAGTCTTCCATCCCCCACACACAATGACATATTTTCTCTTTAGGGTTGTGAAGACAATGATGGCTTGAGACTGTTTCTTTGCATTTTGCTTTTCGGTAGACAGGGACAGAAAGGGAAACAAACAAGAAACACAGGACACCCACAAGCAATACTACTAATTCAGAAGACAAAAAAAGATGAGCTAACAATAATGGTTCATCTAAGGTTTATCATCATTTATTAGAAAATGTTCTTTTACCTGAGAGAATCCTTCAATAGCTTTCTTTACCCAGTCACAAAACGCAGTCTGTGTGTACGTGATTGTGTATGTGTGTGCGCATGTGTGGGTGGTGGGTCCGTGTCTCAACTGATGCGCACTCATGGGGAGGGTACATTTAAAAAGTAAAGCTAACGTTCCACTAGCAATCGTCTGAAACATATGGCAAGACCAGTAAAATGGCAAAAGCTCACTCACTTACTGCACTTCATTATGAAAATCATCAAACTTTCAAATGTGTCGGGTTTTGCCTAAAGGCTGAAGCGAAATTCATTTTGCTGCTTAACTCAAAATGGAACATTTACATGGTGCAAAAAGCCATTTATCTGTTGGGTGCAATTGATATTTGGGGCTCAAAGTGCATCTCAGCTCAGTGCCTTCATAAAATTCATGGCCAGTGGATTGAAGATTTTAAATTTGGAGTGATGTAGCCATTTATCAGCTTGTAGTACAAGTACATTTAAGATTACAGAGAACTACTTGCTGTCACCACCCACTGAGAATACACTTTTTCATTACATTCATTCGGCCATTGAATAAAATAGTTGAAGTGTACCTAACATTACTATGACATACTATGGGATATAATTTAGGGTCTTGTCTAAGCCTTGGAATTCAAAGCCACGTGGCATTAGCTAGCACCAACCCACCAAACAATGAGAGCAATGGATCGAGTAGACAAAATCATATCCAAACTCAGCCACACATACACACAACACTGTTGAAGCAGTTTACAAAAACAGCACATCTTGTAGTTCATTCTCAACAACATTCCCGGTGCCCCTCTTGTCAGTTCTCTGAGGCCTGTACTACTTTAAAGAGAGGGCTTTAAAAACTACAAAGACCAGCTGGCGATTTCAGCCAATAGCTAGCAGGCTCACTTGAACAGTCCAGAGTCTTGCCCACACAAAGTAGCATGAGTCTTTTGCGTTTTGGGTTTAAACAGAGGCCGTCCGATATCCCAGCTAGGTCCAACTTAATTTCAACTTAATGAGCAAGACTGTGGTTAATTGTTACAGTGAGTTTGCTGTTTTGGAGGGAATTGAAAGGAAATTGCATAGACATCTATCTATTTGCACGTCTTCACAAATTCTACATTTGGCATAGGGGTCAGACCAAAGAACCAAACCAAAACCAATAACATATCAGAACATCTCTGTCCTTGTTTGATATGTCAACATGTTAGACTGAATCAGGATAAGACTGCTGGAGATGAGGCTTGGGGACGAATGGTGTTTTCCGTTTTGGACTTTTCCCAACTACAATGTGGGTGTGTAATGGCTGGGTTCCCCAACATTTAGGCAGTAAAATAAGAAAAACCTCCCGCCAATCCATGAAAAAGACTAAGAGCTATGAAGAGGACCCAAAACTTCAAATAAGACAACAAAATAATCCCAATGCCTTCCAACCCTTTGTCCACCGTGGCTGCTGTCAACCCACTCACATTGATAGTTTGGAAAAGTTGAGGTGGTTCCATACACAGTCTAGGCATTCCTATGTAGTGTTTCATGTTATGGCGAGGATCACAGGGGGGTGGTGGGTGGGAGCTGGGGGGCGGTCGTCTCTTTGTGAATAAGAGGAGGCACAGGGTCGTATGAGCAATGTCACAGGGCACATTTGAATAACAGGATGGGCATGCGTGCGTGAGAGTGTACACAAGCACACGTACAGATAGATGAAGCGTTACACATCACTTTGCTTTTCTTACAACATGGTGGGGATGCAGCAGACTAGGTTATGCTTCTGGTCGCGTGTGAGTGTTGCATATGATTTTACATATACTGACTTTTTATCTTTCACCTTTTTGTATTTACATCCTTGGTTATGGCCAAAATTAACTGCAAAATACAAATAAAATAAAAAACAAAAAAACAAAACAGAAAAGAGTACAAACAAAATACAGAACATACTTATTGCACCTTGCAGACGGGCAATATTTTCTCAGTTTGTTGGTTTGTAACATCTATGTGACACCACTGTCCGTTCTGCTGGTGTGTGGAAGTGAGGTTGAGGGTGCGGGGCTCAGGTCCAGCCCCATCCTGTCAGCTACATTCAATACCAGGAAACAAAAGACACCGTCCCCTCAAACGCGGGGCTGTTCACATTTTTCACCGGCACTTTTTCAAACCTCGTAGACAGCGCCTCAGGAGAGTCCCGCCCGCTGATGTTTGTGTACAATCCACCTTCATCCTAGAGCCAAATCACTATATAGAGTGCCCAAGCTTGAGGGAAGTGTGTTTTTGTAACTGATTCATATGCGCTACAAGCACATATTACCTCAATGTACATTTAGTTTTTTTTCAAATGTATTTATATATACATACATACATACATACACACACACACATATATATATATATACACATACATATGAATAAGTATATATATATATATATATATATATATATATATATATAGTATATATTTATATGCATTTCTGCACTTTCACATGTGCCTGCAAAACATGCCTCCTCCCAAGTTCCTTTGAGTTTTGTGTTGTGTGAGGTATGAGAAGATTGTGTTTCTTTTTTTTTTAATTTTCAGTTTCTGTTGCATTATTTTTTCCTGTTAATGTTTTTTTTCTCAAAGTCATCTTTCATAAAAAAAGGAAACAAAATATATATAAAAAAGAAATTATTCCTGTTTTGTTGGTTGTAAATTCCTCCTGATAAAAGGACGGATACTTACACAGACAGATACACAGACGACAGATCAGTTGGCTTATCGACACAAACTATAGATGTGGGAAAGATGTGAAATAGTTTCTATGTTAGACTGCACGCATGGTCAAAAAGTGACAACGGCTGTTCTTTTTTCTCTTTTTACACAGAACAGTTTAAGTGTCAAAAACAAAATAAAAACATAAGAAAACATTGATAAAATGAACAGGAAAAGAGCTCAATCTCCAAGCATTTTGTTCAGGAGTCTTTGTTTTTTTTTCAAAAGTCTTTTCATTTTGTTGTACGGGTCTATAATCACTTTATATACCTTTTTTTCTCTTAATCTCAATCGGACTAAGAAGGTAAAGCAGCATATTAACCCTAGTATCACACACACACTTGCCCGCACACATACACACAGTCAGCTCACAAGAACAAAGGACGTCACAAGATCTTTTTTTGTTGTCTTTTTTCATTGGTCCTTTTCTAGACTGGCGTCAACGACGTGTCGGTTATTTTTGTCTTACTGATCATCACCATATGAAAGCTCTCCTTTTTGAAGTGAGCTGAAGGGAGTTGGAGGAGGAGGGGGGCATTTGGAGAGAGAGTGGTCTCTCACTGGGGGAGAGGGGATGGCGTGAGATACTGCGGTCTTCTCCTATAACTCCAAAGTGTTCATAACAGTATCTTGACCAGCGGCCGTGTCACCCCCACTCCAACCTGTTGACAGAGATGGCGTTTCTCTCTCTCTCTCTCTCTCTCTCTCGCATGCTCACATTTTCATACAGTCTCTTTCACCCACTGCTGCTGCGTTTCCCATTCACATTCATTTGGTGCCGCTGCCCTTAGCGGGCAGCTATGGCCAGCCTTGTCTCACAAGGGAGAGGCCTGGATTCCGTTTGGTGTCAGTGACTCTGTTTGCCCAATCCTGGGCATCCTGCGGAGGGGGCAGAACCTGTGGGGGGGTGGGGCAGGCCAAGATATCTGGAGGGACACACATACACACACACACACACACACTCCTACCTTCTGCTATCCTGGAACCTTTCTCCAACCTGGGGACTGATGGAGGGGGGGTTAGGTCTAATACTGACAGACGTGACAAGTTTCAGACCAAGCCCACCGCAGCACTGAGCCTCTGTTAGACAGAGCAGGTGAGGCCTATGCAGAAGGGAGGGCGTGAGGGCGTGCTTGACACACACAGGCGCTAAGGAGCGCCAAGGTAGTGCAAAATCTCCCGCCAGCCTAGCTGGGTAGGTGGGGGGTTCAATTCATTCAGAGCTAGGCTCCGAGAGGGGATATTGTGGCAGGCTGTGGCGGTGTGGAGCGATGAGGAAGATGGTGGAGGTGGTTATTTTGGGGGGTAGGGCGAGGAGGCGAAGTGGCCAGCGGAGCTCCGAGGTCTGGTCACGGTGGCGGTCCAGCTCACCTCCCGACGTCGCACGGCCATGTTTGGGGCAGCGAGGGTCAACCGTCGTAACCGCGGGGAGTACCCAGAATGCCGTGCCGCGTTGCGCCTTCTAACCAATCGGGTCCTTTTGAGAAGGGGTGGAGGCAAAATCCCCCATATAATTGCCACGACAGGTTGCTGTCGAAAATGGTCGAATTTTCTTTCAAATTTTCTTCCTGCGAGTGTGCTGTAAACCAGTTAGATTAGGCTTGGCCACAGAACTGGAATGAATTGCATGGGGTTTTCGTATTCAGATCGATATTTCACAACAATTCGGTCGTCTTAAGTGCTCTGTTGGAGATCACCAATAAGTGCCTGGTCAATGGGCCTTGCTACCTCTGAGCTGCTTTGTGTGATCGGCTCGACGGGTGGCAGCTGAGCCATACATCAACACTATCCTTGCCGGTGTGGTTCTGAAGCGCTCGCTTAGGATTTGACAACAGTAAAAAAAAATAAAAAGAGGGATTCCAAATTTTGATGGATGACACTTGGTCCCACATGACAAAAAAACAAAACAACAACAACAAAAAAAACGAGAGAAGTCCAAATGTAATGGGTACCGTCGGGTTCACAACTAGTGAAACTGGGTAGGCTGGCCCTCCTGTCTTCAGTGGTATTTTATTTCATTTAGCGATGGAGCCAGAGTGTGTGTTTGTGTGTTTGCTGTACACACTTGTGTACTACTCAAACATGCTAAGCTGTATAATGTGTTTGCAATTGTGTGTGTGTGTGTGTGTGTGTGTGTGTGTACGTGCGCGTGTGTGAGTGTGTGTGTGTAGGCGGTGGGCAGCTGTCCCGTGTCCAGAAAGGTGAGGTAGAGCCTGACATTACTGGGGCAGTGTTGCAGCCCACCCCCTCCCCCCACACAGCATGGGGGTGTGCCCACATTGAGGTAAATGGCAGCCTCCTGGGCCTCTGCCTTGTTCTTAATGGATGGATACGGAAGCCTGGCGGGGCCACACGGAGCTCAGTCCAACATGAGAGGACTTTAACAAATAACAAAGAAACACTGCAGGTTAGGCGTATATATGAACCACTGCAGTGCACCACATACAGTAAAATGAGGCATTCAAGTTATTCTGAGGTGATGCTGTGTGTGTGTGTGTTTGAGTAAGATGAGCTGAGCTGCTCTGCCCGACGGTTGGACGCTATTTAAACCCTCCTTAGAGGCTGGGCGGAGGAGAGTCGACGCAGATTTACTTCTGATTCTTCTTTCCCTTCCACCTTTTCCCTGAGCGCCAAGGCTCACCATAACAGCGTTCCTCCCTTTCCTTGCCCTGCCTTCCCTGCGTCTATTCCCCTTGCAACGCGAAGGGCCTCGCTTGTCATGCGTCAGAAGCACAGGCGCTGACAAAGAACGTCTGCCAGTCATCTGCCAGTCAGTGTATGTATCGCTGTATTTGTATTTGTGTGTGTCACAGGAACCGGTCCAATGACTGAACTGAAGATAGACATGGAGCTATTGTCTGCAGTTATGTATAACTGGAGTAGCCTTATAAATATAGCACCAGGTTTTAAACAAGAATTTTCACCTCAATAAAAAAAGGGTCCAAAACAGTTACAACAACCGGCTCAGCTTGAGTTGAGGAGTTGCTTGTTAAGTTCTGTTAGCTACGCTCTGGCTCGCTGCCGTTTTACGCCCAAGAGACACGGTTAAGCCGCAGCAAATGACAAATAAAACCCCATGGCATTTGCCTGTGTGTCTAATGACTATGTATCACTGTACACTGTTGACCGTATCGTCTGAACTACCGTCTAACACTAATACAGAGGTTAACACTGAGAGGTGCCGACTGACCGGGCAGGCCCGTCAGCGAGGTTTACAACGAGTTGGACGCTGACCACCATGCAATACACAGAAACCAAGACCAGACCCCCGGCAATGGTCCAATAAGGGCACCACTCTGAGGAACTGAGGTGGCTGCATGTTTTGTGTTGTGTAAATATGTGTGTGTGTGTGTGTGTGTGTGTGTGTGCGCGCGCGTGTGTGTCTTGCAAAATGGCTGCAAACTGTCTAAATAAGACATCGTGCTCAGACAGAAAGGCCCCCCACACACACGGATTTACAACAAAAATAAAAAAATTGAGGCAGGAGAACGAGAAGAAACAAGGAGAGGAGGGAGGTGGGGTTATTAGGGGAAAATAAGCAAAAACGATCCGCTTGCTTGAGTCTCCAGTTGCTGGTGTGTTGCTGTTTCGTGTCTTAACCCACGAAAAATGTTGTTTCGGAAAACGGCAAGTACCTCCATCTGTACTTATATATATAAGAAAATAAAATAAAAATACGGCACACCCTTTGACCCGATTCATCCGTTCCATCTTCTGTCATTCTCCTTGAGGTCTGCGGCACGGTGAGCAGTTAGCGGAGTCGCGTTCGTTCACACTTCCTGGTCCTCGAAGACCTCGAGGAACAGTGGGGGGAAGAGTTCGTTGGGACACTCCACCTTCATGTGGAGGAAGCGGCTGGCGTGGCACGCCCCGATCATGCGCAGGTCCGTCACTTTCATCAGGAGCTTGGGCCAGAAGTGAGGAATGTCATGCTTGCGGTAGTTTATGTAGTGCTCGAATGCTAGCAGGTACGTCTCCTGGCACTTCTCGATCTTGTCCATGCACGCCAGGCCGGTGCGGTCTGTGGGAGACGGGGGGGAGAGAAAGAGTTGAAATTTGTACATCAATGCATTAATGAACCGCTCTTTTAGCAGTGGTTTTCAAGGTAGCTATGAGCTCCCCCCAAAAAGCAGTGGTTACGATCTCTTAACCACTGCTATTATTAACAGCATAACAGCAAAAAAAAACAAAAAAAAAAAACAAATATTATTAATAAAGTTTTTTATTAAAAGCAAATGTAATATTTTTCAGTCATCTCGCGAGTCGCGACCCCCAGAAGTCACCCCGCGACTCTTTTGGGGGGGTCTCAACCAACACTTCAAAGACTACTGTTATATAGGTCTAGGACTAATTGTAAGTCGCTTTGGATAAAAGCGTCTGCTAAATGCTGTAAATGTAAATGTAAATGTAGGTCATCAGCACAGTCGACCAGTCAAAGCAAAGCATGTTTAAATGATGTTATGAACTTTAGACTGCTCCCCGGTACACATAAAACTTTTAATTGACAGCACAGAGCAAGGAAAAAGCTTCAGGAATACCCAGTGGAACTTTGGTATTTTGGTTGGCGCCGTTTCATTTTTACGCCTTTCATTCAAGAAAAAGGCGTGTGCTGGACAATTTCTGCTTGGTCGATGCAAGATCAGATTGAATAATTAAATTTATACTTAGCCAGGTGTTAAAATGGCAATTTCATTTTGTGATTTATATATTATTAAAAAATAATATAGAATATACAAAAACCACAGCTAACCCATTTCCTCTCCAAGTCAAAGTTGCATTAGTATATACAAGGTAATAGAAAATACAGAGCAAAGCTCATGGGTAATTGAGATAGCCTAAGGGAGATCAATAACAGACACGACTGAGCGATTCCCTAATGGAAAAAAACCCTCTCCTCAATAAGTAATATGTAAACAGGAAGAGAACACCAGCTGAGCATTACAAAAGGAGTCTTGCATGAGACATGACAAAAAAAAAAAAAAAAAAAAAAACAAAATACTCTTAATAATCTTTGCCAGCACACTAGAAAGGGTGTTTAATTATATATAAAAAAAATAAAATGAATAAAATAAAAATTAAATAGAGTGCTTTGAATTCTCTTCTTTTAATTAATTCACGCTGTGTTACTTTTGGAACAGAAGCTCATGAATCACACAGTTTATTCCCAAGACTTAATTATAATTATAGCTTCAACAATGGATACAATAAGTATGCTGTAGATCAGGGGTTTTCAAAACGTAAGGCGGGCTTCCCCAGGGGGGCTCCAAACAGTTTCAGGGGAAGCCATGGAAGTCATGGAAACCATGGAAATCAAACAGCAATATTAGGCTATCTTGGCTCAATTGTGTCTATGGGATCGGGGGCGAGGGGACGCCTTTTTCCAAGCTTTGTCTGAGGGGAGGCCCATAGTCTCAGACTTTGAAAACCCCTGCTGTAGATGATAGAGAAGATGGGAAAGTATTGTGTCATGCGAAAATATACTGTACTTCTAGTATTCTTCTATTTCTAATCTAACCATTCCTTACATGCACCTGATAGCAAATGATATATGGGTCAATGCATTAAATATGTTTCTTTCAATACTGGTTAATTGTTTTGTGTCTGTAAAGTGCTGTATTGTCGTGTTTTATTTAACGTATTTACCAATGGGCCCCCTAGATTCCGGTATTTCCTTTATGTTGTCTGAGTGAAGGCTGAGGCTTAGGCTGTTGTGAAGCCTGCCAGACTGTAGCTAAACCTGACTCAAATGAACAGCGTGATTACAGCTCACCACAGACCTGAGCTCATGAGCAGCACAGCCTGAAGCAGGGCCACCTCGGTGTCGTCCAGGTTGAACTGAGCCAGGCTCTTGCCCAGGTCGAAGATGGCGTCCGACACCACGCCCAGCCCGCCGTTCTTCAGCTGCTCCCGCTTCACCGCCATCTCGCCGCTGAGCGTCAGAGTCTCGCTCTCTGGGTCGTAGCGCACGGCGGCGCGCAGGGACATGATCTCCATGCAGCAGCCCTTGAGGAGGATGATTTGATCTTCACAAGGCAGCTGGGGAAAGACGAGAGACAAAGATCACAAGTCAAAGACTTTTAAAGGACACACATAATGTATGCCTTGCTGATAAAGTTTGCAAGAGAAAATAGCCACTACTATTGAAATGCATTCTTATCTTAAATGTATTCTTATTTTAAACTGTGTTACAAAACATTTTAAAATGCAATAATCATCTTGTGTTTTTAAAACATTGGGCAACATCAGTAATTTGATCTTTCATATGCAAGGGAAATATTTATAGTCAACATGCTGCTGCTGTGAACACAGCTAAACACTGTTCACACAACAGGGGGGTGGTTAACGAACTGGAGCAAAATGAAAACACGGAAGGGGGGAAGAGATACGTGACAGAAGATAAAGGAGGGATTTGAAGAAGTGGGGGAGCGAGGTGTAATGGAGAGAGTACGGGCGGAAGAAACACAGAAAGACAAAGAGGAAAGAGATAATACCGAGAACGTGCTGATTGACACGGAGATTCAAAAGCTTGAGTTTAGAGCCGGTCGAGTGGCTATACATAGGGTGCCACTGTAATGTACACAATTGTCAATTAATTCAAATGTATTGCTGTTTGGTAGCGAGTGTCTTCACAAAGCCTTTGTAATTTGTTTGTCTTGTGAATTTGAACCTAGAGGGCGTACGGTGCTCAGAGTAAAGGCTTGTAAAGCATTTATTGCTCCATAAAAATACATTTGTAGAAAAAACAGGAGAGGATAATATTTAGTGTGTGGAAGATGTGTGTGTGCTTGTTCTGTAATTGAATAGACACAGTGCTTCTATATTTCTCTTAATACATTGTCTATCTGATCAAGGAGTGTAAACCATAAGAAAAACCCTATGAGACCATATATATATAAAACCATGCAGTATATAAAAAATAAAGCCATTTTCTATGCAAATCCGTTGAGGGAAAGCAAGGGACACATGGCCAAAAAAAACGTTATATTATTAGTAATATAACTTTAACTATTTTTGCTCTTTTGTTGTTTTTTGCAAATGTACTCATTTGCAAACCGTTTAGTCCCTGTAATCCAACTACATGCTACTGCCTGTGTTAGTTACCACCCAAAACACAATCCCTAAATTGAGCTATATTCAACCTCTCTTACTCTGACACACACACACACACACACACACACATCTGACTGCAGCAATAATTCAACACCCAGATAATTATCCAATCATACAGGCTCTAATTACAAGCAGCAGAGACAAGAAACATGATTACCAGTTGCTAATTAAGGCAGGGCAAACAAGATGCATAGCGCTGAATACAGAAACACGTGAACCAGACCCAGGATTTCCCACAGTCACTGCTCCTCTAATGATCACCCCCAACAAAGCTTGATTCCGAGGGATGACACACATCTGAGATGCACGACAACATCGAAATGATAAGCCTGTGGCCTGTGCTCTGGCTACAAGCTGAAATGCACGACTTTTGCAATTGCAACTTGAGGGATTTTGGTGCTCTAGATTTTAACAGATACAGATTCATAGTGACATTAGAAAAATAGTTTTTTTACATATACTGTAAAAGGAATTGTGTACTTATTGCTAGTGTATAGTGTTCAATTAGCCAACCTACCAACCAATCAGGCTGCATAAAACGGCACTTACCTCTGAGAACATGGGCAGTTTTTTGGCAAAGTCGACAACGCGGGTGATGGCGGGGGTGATGATCTTGGTGAACTCGCTGAAGGCCTCCAAGTCCACCTTGTCTCCGTCTGATGTGGGGGCAACTGGGGACTGGCCGATGTCCTCTGGCTTAACAGGGAAACAAACATGGTTAGTAAGATTCATAGTGAAAGTACAGTAGTGAGCAGCAAGAAAAACGGGGGACAGCGAAGAAGAGATTGAGAGGAAATTAAGGTGAGTGGGGAGCAATTTAGATGACAAAATCCTCAGCTTCATTTTATTTCCTTTTGTTTATTTCCCTCCACAAAGACACCAGGTGTTTTGAAAGGCACACATCCACACTGGCAATTAGGAAAAATTGGAATAATGGTAATAATAGGTTTGATTGACCGCAAGTCCTAAAATTTAACATTGTTTTAACTTTTGGAGGCCAGCGATGTTTTCCGTTTTGATGCTGTGTAAAAGGCAGCTCAAGTGCTGAACAACTGCTACATTAGCAAGTGGAATATCTTAAGACACAAACCACAACACAAACCCTCTGCCAGTTCAGGCTGAGAGGTTCAAGATGTAGTCGATGAGAAAGAACACAAACTGTATCTTGTATTAAAAATACTGAACCAGTTTAGAGTCAAGTTATTGGTAACAAAGCATTCCTGACAGTGTATCAAGCTTGCACAGGTCACCCTTGCAGAGTCAGCCCATGTTTTATACGGTACAAGTGTATCCAAAGGGTGTAAATCACATCAGTGGACGTAGAAAAATTATTAATAGTGTGGAGCCAAAACAGCTTGCATAGAACCCATCAGTCAAATGAAAAGGTGCATTTTGGCAGTAAAAAACTGCAATAGAGAGTTAGCCAAGCAAAATAGTTTCAGTATATATAAATATACCAAAGTATCAGTATTTGCTCCTGTTGTATACTCAAGTGAACAATCATTTATAACCTGTTATATAAAACCCATTAAGCTCTTTTATAAGTCAATCATGAAGCATAAACTGTATGTGCACAATTATTATTTGGTCCACACTGAACTCTGCACTGTCGAACTCCCTCCATGATGTTTTTGTGTGTACAGTATTTGGCCGTGTGTGTGCTTTTCTGAGGGCTTTTCTTTTTCTGGAGCTTTCATCAAATTCTTGTGGGCTACAGTCTCATACCTGACAGAGGCTAACGCTTCTGAACTCAGCCATTTACAATCTCCTGCTGAACCTTTACCAAATGGATCTGATTGGTAAGTTTGTTCCACTGGGGCTGGTGGCGGGGAGTGGGTGGGGCGTGAAGTCTATGTTAATAAATGCAAATTGATGATTTGCATCTGTTGTATTGCTGAGAGCAGACACACAATCACCAACACAAACATCATTCAAAATGAGAAGCCATTACTACAGCACTGACCCGGTGGCCTCTCTACCAGTCTATAAGAGACCTATCGCAAATGGGTTTTCTTTCACTCTGAAGTTAAAGTGGTGTTGACCGTGTCACGTTACTTTGCCTAGTGGTCTGAGAGCAGTATCCACATACAGTAGATCCATGCAGGTTATTTACGTCTGCAGATTATGTACACTAATCGCTAGCTTCTCTAGCGATGCTACAGTAGCAGTATCTCTTTGTTCCCTGTTAGCATT
Source organism: Percopsis transmontana (assembly GCA_025447815.1). Classification (NCBI taxonomy): domain Eukaryota; kingdom Metazoa; phylum Chordata; class Actinopteri; order Percopsiformes; family Percopsidae; genus Percopsis; species Percopsis transmontana. Next base: position 2,596,403 of record JAOEHI010000011.1, read on the forward strand.
ACAAAGCCATTCATTCTTACCCATTTATAGTCTGCTGACAGGGGAAATATGTGACAGTTCAATTCAATTTAAATAAATAAATGCGGTTTACACCAGTTTTAACACTCTTTTTATATCATCAAACCTTAAAATTATATTTCCTCTATTGTTAGATTGAAAAAAATATTCTAGTCTGGTAAAGGGGTACTCGGGCAATGAAAATAATCTAAAGGGGGTATAGACGCCAAAAAAGTTTGAGAAACAATGGCGTAGGAACTCTTTGAAATGGTTAAGACACATTTAGGGTTTATACTAGCTAATGCAGAGTGGCTTCAGTAAAAAGAGATTCTCTCCAATTTTGAATTTACTGGAGCAGAGGGGCCCTCTGCTCAGGAGTGGATAAAACATTAAAACATTTTATTTCACTTTGTTCTGTCCACCAGAGAACACGCAAACTAAGAAGGCAGCCAAGGAAATTTTGTGCACGTTTGTGCGAGATACAGAATGAGAGCGAGGGGAGAACGAGTAAACTGAGCGCACTTCTGAACTTTCAGCCTGGTGTCCCCGCGCTCCTCAGGACAAATTTATTGACAACATGACACATTGCTGATCCCCCCGGATAGATTCTTGCCGAAGTAGAGGATAGGCGTAGCGAGGGGAGGAAGGACAGAGAAAGAGCACGTTGGGACACGAGGGAGGAGTAAAAGAAAAAAGCAACCGATTCAGATCGACATCTTTCTCTCCTATCTTGTCTCATCGACAAAAGCAGCTAAACCACCTACAAACATATGTGTCTACTTTGGCCCTGGCAGCACTACGCTGTCCCCTGCCAAGACCAACACACTCTGCAGCCTTGAACTGTGCTCACATTCATATGGTACAGGGTTGGAGGGGTATAGCAGCATGCAAACAAACATGTATAGGTCATGACCGGACTAGCCATGTTTAACTTTAAACATATAACTTATAAACAAATATAGTTATATAGAGTATAGTTTGATCCTGGAGTTGTTGGGGTCTCTTGTCCAATCCATTTAGCCCATCCTACTCTTTGAGTGAGTATAGTTTTGAATTTGCCAAGGGAATTTCGATGACTAAAAATGTACAGAAGGCATTCCTAGCTATACTGAGTGGGTGGATCAACATGCAAAGTGCAAAGACAAAATGTCAAGCTAGTGGTTAATCAATGCTGGAGAATGCAGTTACATGCTTGTCTACAAATAGAAACCATGCCTTCTCTTTAGGGGAACCTTTACATCTCGTCCATCATGTTTTAAGCGTCACATCCACCTCCACAAAGCTTGGGGGCAGGGGGGAGGGGGTCACATCGCCTACCCAGATACCATACCTGTTGCAGGAGCTACATGCCTAAATAAGGCCTATGGCCCACCCCCGCTGAGAGACAGTTAGTGAACATGGCTTGGCTAATGCTGTTCCAAAACATGCGGTCAGTATGTGTGTGTGAGAGAGAGAGAGAGAGAGAGAGAGGGCAGCCTGACAGAGCCGTGCTGTGCAACGGGAGCTCTGCGACAGCGGATAGAGATAGACTGACTGGATGCCAATAGCAGTGATGGGAAAGTTCACTTTCTACATGAACTAGTTCAAAGTTTGGTTCACAAATTTTAAAATGAACTAGTTCAGTTCATAATTCATACTTCAAAAAAATGTACTAGTTCATAGTTATTTTTTTCCATATGTTTTGTTCCATATGTATTTTTTTTTCAAAATTATTTGTCGCCTTTTTGTTTTGATGACGCGTGCGGCGGTGTGACACTGGTGCTGGTGTTGCCAGATAGCGTGTTTTTTCCGCTACATATTAAGGCCTGTTTACGGTGTGTTTTAGCCG
>JAOEHI010000011.1:2599059-2637957 GCA_025447815.1 Percopsis transmontana
CAGGAGATTGTCTTGACCAGGACCACACCCCTAAATGCATTGAAGCAACTGCCATGTGAATGGTTGATTAGATAATTTCATTAATGAGAAATTGAACATGTGTTCCTAATAATCCTTTAGGTGAGTGGATTTAACAGTGGATGCATACAATGTCGGAAGATGATGGTCGGTGTGAGTGGGTACGCAACGGTCTATCACGTGTGTGTGTGCGTGCGTGTGTGTGTGTGTGTGTGCGTGCACTCTCAGAGCAAGAAAGCGACTCCAGTCCAAATGCGACCAAGTATGACAGATGGCCAAGGAGTGGCACAGCTCTTTCTCCCTCACATGGGCAACATGAGGGAGGACCCCGCCCCCCAACTCTTGACAGATGCAGCACTGGTCACGTTCACTTTGCTGATTCTTTCTCCTGGATCTCGACTCCCCCGCTTACTGACAAGTGTAGCTACTGTCACCGTCACTTGACTCAATTTGACAGATAGACAGACGCTGGATGTGTGGCTTACAGATGGAAAGCAGCAGCAAAAAGATCGTCTAGATAGGAACAGGAAGCCTTGAGAGGCGGCATGTATTCCAAGGAAACGTCACAAGCGACGGGGCCTGCAAACTGCACTGTACCATACAGTGGCTGTACAGGCATGGAGTCCGAACAAAAGGGATTTTGATATTGCAGCAATTTTCAAAGTGCAGGAGGAAGAATGTGACAGAGCTCCTCCCCTCCCTAAGTTAGTAACCAAAGCTCATATCTGCACCTGTGGACATGAGATACTATGTGTGGGGGGAAAAATAGCCCACCTGACTGACACATTTTGACCTCTTTGACACCATCAAAACATCACAGTAACTGTACACTCACAGATCCCTTGACACCACTGTGTAGGTATGAGCGCAAACAAACGACATGTCATCTTAAGACACTGTCGTGTACTGCGTGTTAAAATAGCACTCACCCTGGCAGTCCGTTGTCTCGCCGTGCTCTCCTAGCAGTGTTGGTATCAGTTTAGATCCAAATCTTTCGTGAAAGCCTGCAAAGAGAGGGGGCAGTCGATGATACATATCTCTTTATGGGTAAATAAACTAGCCTAACAGCACAGTGGTCCATAGGTTTAGCAATCTATCAAGGTGAAAGGTTGCTAGCCTCTGCTAGGATATCCTCGGGGCTCCTGCTTCAGAAAACTTTGGGGAGGAATTTAAAGGCTCAGTAGAGGTAAAAATCCCGGATTGAGACGCGAGGCCTTTTTTGTCCATGATAAGTAATGCTAGATGTTCATGTGACCAGTTTACCACTAAAAGGCTTAAAGGCCTAATGCTTTAGCCAAACGAGGTGTCTAACTTTAGGCCTGGCCAGAGGAATCACAGGGAGTTTTCAATATGAAACAGAATCCTAAAAAGCCATGAATGCATTATCTTGAACAGACATCAAGTAAAAATAAGTGAAGGCTGTACCTCAGTAAATTCAATCAACTAAATGCAGCACACAAGATTTGCTCAATGTGAAAGGAATTAGTTTATAATATCTTTTGAGAGCTATGTTGTAATATATCTGCGCATAGCTTACTGGACTGCAATTGTTTACAGCTACTACACAGCGTATAATATATTATTCACTATACTATATACTACTTGTATAAAATACTACTACCATTAAAGTGTCAGTGAGCAAACTGCATAAGACTGTGTTGTACAGGGTAGTTCTCATGTCTGCATACAGCATGTAATAGGGGCTGAAATTCTATGTTAAGCTCTCAGAATGAATAATTTAAAAAATAATATAGAACTCTAGCCATTTCTCAAGGCAAAAGCTTTAATACCTTCATCATCTTCATCAAGGTAGGACTATTGTTAAAGAGTAAATTACAACACGTTGCACTTCACGTTCAATTACTTCATGTTGAACAGCACCAAACCTGCCAGTTTGCTTGGGATTCCAGATATGTGATGTGGCAGAGGAAAGTGAAATAATGTTTCCCATATGTGGCTTTTCCTCTCAACACAAAATACACACTCACACTCACACACACACACACAAAGAAAGAAAGACAATATAGGATAATATTACTTACTTGCACTAGGCCAAACACACACACCTCAAAGCAAACAAGAACATATTTTTGTTTTGTTCAAATTAGTAAAATCAAAGTGTATTTGTCAAGTGCAGCGTAACATTACAGTGAATTAACAGTGTCATTAATACAATTAAATATAGTCTTCACTTTAACCCTGGTGTCCTTTTAGAATGACCTGAAAGGACATACTGTAGAACACATTCATACACAGGCATGGCATACGCACAATGAGGCAGGCACCCTGCCACACACACGTCATCCATCATCATTATAATGGGGGGAAATAACAAACTTCTAATGTGTCTACAAAGATGATCACCATCTTTACTGGTAGAATATATTCTCAAATTACTGACAAGCTATTAACTCTTCCAACTCTAACAACTACACAGTGCTGCCTTCTCACTCAAAGAGAGATAACACGACTAAACGATAAACATGACTCAGTTTGATATTATTGATTGTAAAAACACTTGAGGGGATGGTATTAAATCTTAAACCTTTCTGTTGCCTTGATATTCTACCCACAAATCTTTTTTTTAGTTCGTTTTTAACTGCCTGGCTAATGAACAACTTCAAATAGTCAATAACTCCAATCGGGCATCTTCCCTGAGGTTTGAAAACCATGGTATTCTCCATTAGCAATTTTACTTCTGAGCGGATTACAATGACCTATGGTGTCCCCCAAGAATCAATCCTTGGACCTTTACAAGCTCCCGTTAGGTCAAATCCTACACAAAAATAATATTCCTTACCACAGCTACACAGACGACACCCAAATATACATAGCTCTCTCACCAAATGATTATGGTTCAACCGACTTGCTCTGTCAATGCATTGAACATATTAACATCTGGATGCACAGGTTAGAAACCTTGGTATTATCTTGGACTTAAATCTGAATAGCCATATCAATTCAATAACAAAATCAGCCTACTATTACTTAAAAAACATAGCAAGAGTCAGAGACTTTATGCCTAATCAGGACCTAGAAAAGCTTATTCATGCCTTTATCTCCAGTAAATTGGATTACTGTAATGGCTTATTTATAGGCCTAACAAAAACAAAAAAGGCGATTCGCCAACTCCAAATTATTCAAACTGCTGACAAAAACGAAAGAAATATGATCACATCACGCCAGTTCTTAGGACCTTGCACCGGCTCCCAGAGAATTAATTTCAAAGCATTTCTGCTTGTGTACAAGTCACTGCATGGGCTAGGGCCTTCCTATCTCCAATCGGCCTTTCAATGCCTTATGTAAAGCACTTCGAGTTGCCTAGTGTATGAAAATGTGCTACACAAATAAAAGTGACTTTTTGTAACAGTTTATATTTCAATGACAAATCCACAGAAAGGAGGACATTTCTTTTAGGATTACGTGAAAAATAATATTTATCTTTATCTATGTTAATTATACTCTGTATTTGGCTGCTGCTCGCACTGTAATTTCCTTTAAGATATCAATAAAGTATCTAGCTAATGATACAAATTAAATATTGAAAAATGTTACTGAGCACGTGCAGACTTTGTGTTGCCACAAAGCGATGGTATTTGAGATGCTTGTCTACAGTAGCACAGTTTCTCTGTTGTTTAATGCAGAGAAAGATAGCCAGATCAGATAAATTAATGCAGAGAAAGATAGTTAGAAAAGCTAGATTGTTTTGTACCATTAGTAGCGGTTAAATGTTTTGGGACTCCGGGACCAGGTGATCAGCTGTGATTGTCATGATTGCAACCATACCAGGCAGTTTGGACGAAACATAGGACAAAATGGCAACAAGATTTTCCTTCCAACGTCGTGACAACAAAAATGTATGAGCGTCTATACTAAATTAAAGTGTGTGTACAGATTATGGATGGATAAAAAAAGTTACATTTTAAATAACTCATCACTGCAGGCTGAGCATGCTTGGTTCGCAAAACCTCCAACCCTTTTTAATAGCTTTAAGGCTGTAACAAAGATTTTGTCTAAATTGATTCAATGCTTTTTCCCCAGACTTTTTAAATCATCTGCGGTTACCCTGACTGAGTTAAGGAAGTTATAGAGGCAATACCTCTTTAACCGTGCTTCCACACAGCCGGCCCTCTTATCTCGTCAGTCTGTGCTGGTGCATATGTATCCTTGCTGGAGTAGCAGAGAACTGCCTTAGCATACGGATTACCAAGGAAATGACATGCAAGGCCAGAAAAGATTTGGTTAAAGACCAACTGGTGGCCGTGGAGAGTAACTCGATATCATGCTAGCACGATGATGGGGATTAGTGTTGCTGCTGTTGTGTACATTTAACCTCTGACCCCATCATCTGGAGGGCTCAAGGGTCCGGATGTGCTTTTGTCTCTAGGTCAGGCTGACAGTTGGGTGAGCAGAAAGTATTGATTTACAAAAAAAAAATGTTGTCAAAATTACATTAAGTCAAGAATCGTGAAAAATATAAAGAAAATAAATGAATTCATCCCAGAAATCAGTATAACAAAATTACTAGACATCCAGTTTAAAAAAAAAATAGAAAAAAAAAATTAATACTGAATCAATATGAGAGAACAACCTACAAAATGAATTGAAGTATGCAGGAACACCTATAAAATTAAACACTGGAAATGAAGGAGATAAACAGAAAATCTCTATTTGAATCTAACACTAACTAGAGAAATATCCTGTAGCCTAAGTAAATAAGCAATGAACATTATCAAAAGAACAAGCAAACAAAGCATAGAAATATTCAGTCATAGCAAAGAGAATACAATAGATAAGCAGGGTTAATGATCAGCATCAAACCAGACTGGCGGAGTGTCAAAGAATCAATAGGCGCTCCAAAGTCTGCCAAATCCTAGCCTTTTGTATGCCCTTTCTCAACAATTGATTGCTGTGACAATCTGCTGCACACAACAACTACCCATGAACACACAGAGAGCAAAACATTCACTCTCTTCCTTCACGCCCTGACCCCTAAATGGTGGAGGTTCTCTTTTCGAAGTGCTAGGCTTTGGCAACAGAACATGTGGGCAAAACCCACATTGAACACCCCAGCCCCCCACCCCTCCGCTCCTCCCTCCAGCAGTGGGTCGGGTGCTGGTCAGGAGGGTCTCAGCCAAGTCATACAGAAGTAGTCACATCTGGTCACAACATTGTCCACATCAATCAAACACTTCAGAAGCTTTTTATTTCCTTTGCTATGTGTTACTGACACAAATGTGGCAGTAACACATGGTCGAGCAGTTGTTTATATCAGGAATTAACCAAAATAAACTCAGTATAAGTCAGTATTTGACTCCCCTAATTAAGATGATTCCAAGGGGAGCAGAAAACACGATGTGAAAGGCCAGTGCTGTATTTACTTTCAGTACTGCTGCATCCGCTATGAATTCAAATTACCAATATAACACAAAATGATAGGATGCTTATTTTCCACTCAGTTGCATAGAAGGTTTTTTTTCAGGTTTGGAAAGAAAGAAAAAAAAAAAAAAACAGAGCCAACTGCGGATGCACATTTTATCGTGCCCAGACATCAAGTATAAATAGGGGTCGACTCAGAGATGGGCAAAGATACATCCAAATGTATGTATTTATATGAAAATATAAAATACCCCTCATATAAATGTATTAATAAAATACAAAATACTGGAGCCAGAAAATGTATGGTCAAATTAATGTATTTTGTATTTTCAAAATAATGGAAAATACATTTTTGTAACATCGGGAATTCTGAATTTGTACAAAATGGCAGAACATTCAGATTTTTATAATGTACACAAGGCTCTGGTGAGAGTTTGAACTCTACAGGAAGGAAGAACAGAAAGTAGTCAGTGTTTCCTGTCTTCGAGAGGACACCTTCTCAGAATCCACGGTGACATCAGAGCTCTCCCAGCACACCACCGCAGATAATAGAAGATGCAACCTTTTCATTTCAGTAGATTCCAATTGCAGTTCTGACTATACTGAATTCAAAAGAATCAATGAATGGGATACATGCAAAGCTTGGTGAGATAAGAAAGCGCGAGGCAGAACTCGATATCAAAATGCCAAAGATTACGTTTTATGCACACAAAAAAAATTGTATAATCTTACCCATGCAAGACAAGAGTGACCTTCTGCCCGCTGCTTGCCCTATTAGGTGGGAACAAAAGAATGTAAGGTAACTTCCTGGCTGTAAGGATGTGTCCTTGGAGTGGCGAGAGTAAGCGCGAGCCAGAGGGAAAACGCAAGCAGACGTGGAAACGATGAAAGGCATAAAGCGCATTTTAATAACTTAACAACAGAGGACACAATGTACAGCTATGCAAAATGACAAAACAATGACCAACAGCACCTAGTGCTGTTGGAAAACCTAAATAGAGTCCATAACCAAACAAAGGAGGCGCACCTGTGTGGGGCTAATCCTCCGCAGGTGCGCAGCCAGGACAGGAGGCACGGAGCGTGCACGGGCCTGTGCACGCCAATCGTGACACTGGCAAGAAAGTCAACTGGTAAAGGCCACAGAAAATTTACTTAACTTACTGAAATACTGAACTTTAGTCCAAACACTGTGTGTATGTGTACATGTGTACTGTACAGGAGGTCAGAGGATTTCAGAAGAAAAAGGGTAGTGTGTGTACACCCTTGTGCTCTTCAAAACATTTCTGCTCAGGTCTTGCACATGTTTACACAACATATGGAAATAGCCTATCCAAAATCAAATTAATTAAATCAAATAGTGACGCAAGATCTAACACCTTAGTCCAAACAAAATCTAAGTAGGGCTAAATCGCAATATTTTATTCCACGATACTGGAATCGATTTCGTTGACCCGTGTATCAATACATTAAAAAAAAAATTTTTTAATTAATCACACAAAAAATATACAGAACAAGACAGGGAATAGATATGCAAGATATAATTCAATCATCAATACATTATTCATATTTTAAACAGATTTAAAACGATGTGTAATGCAAATATTGTTCTAATAAATTGCAATGGAAATTTTGAATTCAATAGTTTTCACTCAATTTGTCAGCTGAGTTATCAATATAATGAGATGTACATTATTAGACTGCCCAGGTGGTACACGGCAAGTTGTATTTTCAGCTCTATTTTAAAATGTTCATGTAGATTATTGCAATGTATCACAATATGTAGCATATCGCAATGTATCGTGATACGTGTCATATCGTGATATGTAACATATCATGAGGTCCTTGCCAACCCTAACCCTAACCCCAGTCCTAGATCTAAACTGGTCGTCGTTCATTTCAAGAATTTGGGCTTGTGCCTCCACACAGCAGAAACATAATAGGTCAGGAAGAGAAAGTGTGTTTAAGGGGGCCAGTAGTACACTGAGATACTGTGTGTAAGAACGGAATCTGACCCTCACTCACTGAAATTACAGCTTCTGAGCGACAGGGCTATACTGAGACCAGCAAATACCAAGTTCAAACTTAGGTTTGTGTTTTAGTATACATCCAACCAACAAACACATGCACATAATATGGTATTAAACAGGTAAAAACGGCATGGAAACCGTTGTTTTTTGTATTAAAGCAATTTAAAGCAAGTTTTTTACTCAATCCCTACTTACTACTTACAATCACCTGTTTTTAATGATGATTGGCTGGTGGACAACAGCATCCATTTCAATGCCTTAGTAAGAATAAGAAAAATAACACATGGTCATAGCTTCCCTTTTTTCTGAGCAGACTACAGGTGTTTGTAAAACAGGCTAGGGTGGTTGTCCATTAAGAGCCTTCTTTATGCAAAACCAAGCTCCCAGCAGCCCTTACTCTTTCAGAGAATATTCTGTAGAGAAATTCTCAATGCCAAGGCTACATTGTTTATCTTAGAAAAAGGAAATGCATATGAATTAGTTATTCTTGTTTAATTTGTCATTATTTACTTCGACCATATTCCAAATATGCCTAATCTGAATCTTCTCCTAACCTAATTAATAATAGTCTATATCGTATATAGGGCTGGGTATTGGCAAGGACTTCACGACATGATACATATCACGATGCAAGGGTCACGATACAATTACATCACGATACATTGCGATACAATACATATTGCGATATTCCCCATAGATCACTGAAAATTTAAAAAGAGAGCTGAAGTACCACACATCGGCTTTATATTTTTAAGGAGCTGCTGTAATTTTGTCAGCTGCGTCTGTCATGTTTATTCACAATTTCACTCTACCAGAAATGGGGGCCGTCAATTCTAGGCAACTAGCCATACTGCGACATTTAGTAGTTGTAGTTCACACACCGTTTAAAACAAGAATCTAAAAAAAAAATATATATATTATTTTTTTAATTATTTTTTTCGTTTTTTGAGCTGAAAATCTATGTAGTATATCGCGAAAATAAATATTGCGATATATTGCCGTATCGTTTTTTAGCACAGCCCTAAATCGTATATACCAACTTTAACCTAATTTAACAATTTAATGCCTAACCTGAAGCTACCCTCCTTGATTGATAGCGCCTAAAATCCCAACTTTCTGCCCAAGCTCGGTTTATTCTTGAAACACATTATACACACCCACATACATGTTTCAAGCCAAAACGACAGGACACAGATCACGGTCGGTTACCTTCAATCCATCCAGTTTCAAACCAATTGTAGCCTTAACTAGGGCATGTCGGAATACAGGTAGGTGGAAGAATGTGCTGCTATCATGCCTACAACATGGCTGGGTGTGTAACAGTGCTAAGGGCTATGGATGACAGAGAGAGGTGTCACGGGGCTAAGAGCTTTTGCCAAACATCCCGCTTAATCACATCTATATGTTTGCATGTTGTGGACATCACCAGAAGTAAGATTCAACTTTGTGTGTGTGTGTGTGTGTGTGTGTGTGTGTGTGTGTGTGGCATTGCACAAATAAAATAGCAAGGGTGTATGCAAACGAGGGCTCCCTCCAACACAGCTTATAGGCTGCTGTGACACAATATGTATGTAGCCGGATGTGCCCTGAATGTAGGAAATGAATTGTACAGTGGGTATGAAAATCCTATAGGACCTATTGGATTATACTTTTAAGCCATTTAGCCAAGTTGTTTTTTTATTTTTTTTTTTTAAATCATTTCTGAATAGAATTCATTCATTTTAACCTTGCTAGTGAAATCCCAAAAGGTCTTAATTCTCATTACAGCTCAAACTGAATCTATTCTTCCGAACACAGCTGGACAGTGGCCACAAAATAAAACCAGTGTATCTCTCTCACATGTTTCTGAGTTGTCTGCTGGTTTGCATAACGCAAGAGATTAGCTGGTGTGTGTGTGTGCACGCACGCACGCACGCGCACGCACAGTGCTGTAAGGCAGCCAACATGGAGATGGATCAGCTGGTCCCCGTCCAAGCTGAGGCCCATTCGCTGCAGCCATGCCAAGCATAATAACACTCCCCTTTCTCTGCACTCTCTCTTGGCTGGGGGAAAGTGGGGAGAGACATGGAGGGAGAGGCAGCAGGGACGAGGGCGGTGGGCGGGGGAGTGCGATAGCGTCCTGACACCAAGCGGCAACATTCGATTCTTAGAAAGGAAGCCAATAAGGAAGTGCCAAAACTTGCAGTTCCTCGAATGGCCACTTGAGGCTGGCTCCAAAAGCGAGTCAATCCCCATGTTTAAAATGTCCAACTTTACAGCAGGAATAAACATGTTTACAGCCTGGTACAAAAAATGGTTTTGGCCTCTATAAGCTAGTTTCCCCGTTCCTGACAACTGTACGGGGGGTGAATTTTTATATAACTCATCAGTTGAAATTATATTAAACCATCAATTTATCCATTCATTATACATAGCCGGGAGGTAGACGGGAGTCTGACACTGCCAAGATGGCGACGGCCCGAGCCAGCACACTTGGCTTCACACCCGTTCTTCAGAATATCTATGGGTGACGTCACGGAGGGTTTGTCCACTTATTTATACAGTCTATGCTTGACATCTATCGCGGTAGAAGGAATGCTCTCTTTTCAGATGTTTGACCCATTTTCAACTTCACTCTCTCGTTTCCATTCTAGGGCTGATGAGATATCTCAAGATTTACTGGCACTGCTGGCTTATTCTGTACAGCACAGACATGTGCCACATAACGCACGCGCACACACACACACACACACACACACACACACACACCTACAGCAGTGTGAGAATAGGCCATGCTTTGCTTTGCTTGCTCTGCTGAAGAATTGAGTCTGCAAAGTGCTTTATAGACTACAGCTGGGCTTGGAAATATGGTTTTGCACGTGTTTGAAACCTATACGGTGTGTTCATTTCAGTGAATAATGAGATGCCCCATGTTCCAGCAGAGATGTCTCAATAATCAATTATTCACTGGTCGGAAATACACTAGTGCTCATTTCTAATGATAACAATCAGCTGCATGATTGATAGCTTGAATGGCAAAAGGAAAAACATTTCGCCTCATTCTATGGCCAGTTAATGAAATTGATTTGGGTTCTGAAGGCAAGTGCGACAAGACAGCATATTCAATAGTGCCGCCATTCCTACAATGCAGAATCGCAATAACTTACTAGTACTAGCTCCCAAGCACAACAAGTGTTTATCTTTGTACTATTGGTGAACGCTGGCATTTCTGTATAAGAAATCAACAGACATGGTAGAGGGACAATGTCGGGAATAATATTCATGCTCAGTGCATTTGGTATTTAATTTTCTATATACTGTATATAGTTAAACGTGTTTATAAAAAAGGTGGTTTATATCTGCCCCTCCTGCTTTAAGTCAACTGCATTGTGATTTCAAGTGACAATCTGTGTAATTAGTAGCTGAAGAACAGCATCAGGCACGGGGCAGGGGAGACCAAGAGCCACGTTTGGTCACCTAATCCCCCCCCCCGTGTCAGATAAGGGTCAGCAGACAGGCTTGTGCTTACACCCCCCCCCACACACACACACACACACACACACACACACACACACACACACAGACAACCACACAGACAACCACACAACAGGAATAACCAGCGGCAGCTATGGACTGTAATGGGCATACTTTGAAACGATACACCAACATGCAGAGAATATTTTAACTCATCGCCCGACATGACATCGTGTGTACTGCCCCCTCTCTTGTTATCTCCCGCTCCTCTGCCTAACATATAAGTCCACATATGAAGCCTCTTCCACGGGGGGGGGGTCTGATGTCGAGCCAGCCAGGGTCTGTCAGTCCGTCACCCTGGGTATTCACCTAGCCAATCCTCCTACTACCACTGCCCAAAAGCCAGTGGTAGTGTTTTGATGTGGAGAACGTCGCTCCGTGCGTGTTGTATCCTCACTGGAGACAGTCTGGACAGAACTGTACAAACACACACGCTAGCGAGGGCCATTGTGTACGTCCTGTACACGTGTCTAACGCGTCGCCATAAATAATAACCTCAATTTAAGATTGCAGTGCGTGCGTGCGCGCGCGCCTCTGCTCGCGTTAATTATATTAATTGTATAGCAGTTGGTCAACCGTGAAATGCATGCATGCAATTTGCCCGTGCCGTTAGCCTCACGCTAATGCCTATCAGGTGTCCCGCTATCTGGGCCAGCTATAGCGGAAAGCACATGACCCGGAACCCAACACCGAGATACATGAAGACACTTACAGTACAACGCGCGCGCGCACAACACACACACACACACACACACACCTCCTCTTCTGTGCAGACGCACACGCACACAAGACAGTGACACTAACCAATGCATATTCATGAGCGCGATACAACAAGCCACCATTAAACGAGTACCAGGAACGATAGGCGCTCTGCTGTCAGCGCCACACCGTAAGCTGACAGCATTTGGGCCGCATTGCGGCTTGGCGGCGGTTGAGAGAACCCTCTGGAGGAATGCATATGGACGCCAGATCAGCAAGTCTCACAAGGAAGGCAATCTCACTTGGCAGAGAATTTCCTGCTCTGCAATTAAATCATCACCCATCAGCACAGCTTAAATACATACTGTTTACTACGGTGTCTAATAAAGGCATTGATGACAAAGTATCAGTAGAAAAGTAACAAAGGCCATGTAGACAGATTTAGAAAATTCAGAAAAGCTTAATTCAACAAGTGGCTTACTTGAAAACAGCCTGCGGTGTAAAAATAGCCTGATGTATTAAAAGATATTGGCCAAGTTCCAATTTTTCTTCTTTTTTTTGTTGTCCAAACACACACAAAAAGTGGGCAGTAGCTGGGCCCCGTGGGACAGTCAGTGGGTCACCGTTGGTCACACTCCAAATAGGCCCAACTAAACTCCGGCTGGCTGAAGTAATGTTTAACCCTCGCAGACAGTCATAACATCAACCAAAGTCTCAGTCTGCTGCTAGAGAAGTATGTCCCACCCACATACATGTCTCCCTGCTCGTTCCCCAAGGGAGATGGCCAGTGTGACTGGCTATCCTCTCCAACGGAGGAAGCTTCTTGCTGTAAATTAATGGGAAAGCCCTGCAGTGGCAGCTAAAAGTGGCAGTCTGTCATAACTGGGCACAGTAAAAGCTTAATAAGGCGTTAAAAAGCACATTCGTAAAGATGTACTGGTATAAGACTTAATATATAGTGCCCAAGAACAGCGTGCCCACCCACCCACACACACACAGACTTAAGGTCCACTCACTCCCGACACTTGTAATTCCATACTGTCTAGAGTGAAGTGCCATGGCTCTAATGAAAAGCCACAATGCATCTATTTTAAAAGGCCACCTGTAAAACAAGAATCTCTTATTGGCCCTGCACAGTATGCGGCCATTTCATGGTAGCCGGCTAAAGTTGTGGCCTTAAACACAAAAGAGCCAATAAAATGTAAAATAATCAAGAAGGGGAGCACCGCCGGGCCCTGCCAAATAGTCAGCCGCTGGACCCGGTCCATCCAGATTTCCCCGAGCGTGACAGATTACAGAACAGGGAGCAATAAAGCTACACCGTTTCTTCACTATAGCCACCCATTTATACATCCAGCCCTTGATTCAAACATATTCAAACATGGTTTGCTTTGCAAGAACATTTACAGATCAGAGGGTTAAACTCTTGGTTTTACTTCAAAACCCATTCTATTGTGGCTTGGTTCATTCGAGGCAAAAACAAATATATAAATCAATAACACACCGACATGGTAAGCTGTTGTTGACAAAAGTAAACCTATGCAGGGTTAAACTACATGGGCCTGGTTTTGTGCAAAAGGATTTTCTGGGGATTTCATTTAAAGAGGTCAAACCATTCAATACTGCCAGGCCTCATGTTTTCTAAAGTGATGACATGATCTATGACCTATTTAAGTGCAGAGCAACTGTAGCAGGTCGTGGTTCTCTGCCAAATACTAATTGATAGGTTTTATAAGCATTTCTATGCCCAGGGTTATTCATTGCCTCGGCAGATAACATAGTTAAAAGGATGAAACATTTCCAAGTAGGAACACTGAGATGGATTTGTTCATCTGCTTCTTATCATATATTGCCGAACCCTATTGACTTCAACATCTGACTCACCGACCATGTGGTACGATATGTACTCGTGGTTTTGGTTTAATAATTATTTTCAAATGAGTTGGGTGTACCAGTTTGTCTTGAACTCAAGAGATATGCGGACATACTTTGGACAGCTCGTATAGTAGCATAAGACAATGGAAACGTGTTGACATATCTGTTCATTCAATACCTGTCATACAAGTTGACGAGAAGCCTATTACTCACTGCAGCCATAATATAGCCTGAATACACCGATCAGCCATAACATTATGACTACTTACCTAATATTGTGTAGATCCCCCTTTTGCCGCCAAAACAGCCCTGACCCGTTGAGGCATGGACTCCAGTAGAACTCTGAAGATGTAATGTGGTATCTGGCATCAAGACATTAGCAGCAGATTCTTTAAGTCCTGTAAGTTGCGAGGTGGGGCCTCCATGGATCGGACTGCTTTGTCCAGCACATCCCACAGATGCTCGATTAGATTGAAATCTGGGGAATTTGGAGGCCAAGTCAACACCTTGAACTCGCTGCCCATTTTTCCCTGCTTCTAACACATCCACTTTGAGGACAAAATGTTCACTTGCTGCCTAATATATCCCACCCACTGACAGGTGCCATGATAACGAGATTATCAGTGTTAATCACTTCACCTGTCAGTGGTCATAATGTTATGGCTGATCGGTGTATGTCTGCAATTATCTTTCACAAATCGGGTGTAAACCATTTTCATGAATGCTCACATAAGAACACGTTCACAATCACGTATAGCTTTGCTATAATTTTTCAGAGGGGATTATTAAACACATACTAATCCCTCTGTACCGTGGATACAGATATTGCCAGTGCCATTTTTATCGCAAACCTCCATACAAAGGATCCCACTGCCCACATAGCCGTACGTTGCCAGGCCACGGCTTGGCAATAAGTTGTTTTTACTTGTTTTAACATGTCCTCAAAAGTATGGTGAGTTCATTTCACTGTACTACATAAACCCAAACAGAGCTATCAGAGAGAGAGGGTGGGGGAGTTCAGTGCCAGCCAGTGTCGTATGCACTACTCTGCTTCACACGGGCAAAAATAAATGCAGCGAGCCCCAGTGCCAAGTATTCCCGTTGATGAAAAGCTAGTTGTGTGTGTGTGTGCGCGCACAGCACCAGTGACACCTGGGCAGAGCCTGGCTGACTGACTTAATAAGATGGTAAGTGTGACTGCTTCCAAACAGCCGTGCCACTCTCTCCGGACAATAAAGTCAGTTTTATGTTATTTTTATGTTTAGCAATCAGTAGCTCTGCTGTACTGTTGAGCAGACAGGGCTCCTGGTCCAGAGAGAAATCCTCTCGGTTAAAGCTTTAGTGGAACAAAACGGAAAGAGGAGTAAGAGAGTTTTAGAGGCAAAGCAAATAAATGAATGACAACAACAGGAGAGCCACGTAGAGCCCCTCATGAAGGAAAGGCAGTACTGGGAAGAGATGGAGTGAGGGATACTAAATAAAAGTTTAAAAACTTAAGAGTAACACTGCTGCTCCAATGTGTTTATAAGTGTCTGTGTTGTGTTGTGTTGTGTTGTGCGCAAGGGTGGAGTGAGAGGGCATTATCTCGAAGACCGCAGGATCCCCAGTGCACCCGTGTGCAGGCCAGCAGAGTTTACACTGATAATCTCAGTCCTGTTCAAGACGACAGCATGCTTATCAACAGTGGGGCTTCACTGGCCTGTGAACGCAATGCAAACCAACTCAAAGTTCACACGGAAAAGGTTAGCTGCATTCTGCTCAGCTAATGAGGTTAAGCTGGGAAACAGAGACAGAAAGGCTTGGGTGCCAGATAATACAAATGGGTAGAAAAGGGCATGGGATTCGTTTCATGGTGGAGAGGACAGAGAAGAATCAGAAACTTTTTGTGCCGGAGTGAAGAACGCAATGGCTTTGAGTCATGTGCCCAGTGCCCCTAATTTCACGATAATAAGGCCACCATTGAGCTTTTTGGCTCAAGGGCACAATTAGTATGGCAAGCTGGTCATAGGTCATTTTGTGGGTACAGTAGTATGCCCGCTCAGTGGTGGTTATTCCTTAAAAAGGACATGGCGTCTCGTTTGATCTACCTGCATCCTATAACGTCGTTTTTAACAGCAATGATTGGTTTTGAAAAAGGGAAAACAGAAACTATACGGTGCCCTATATCTGTTAGCTTCACTGCAGCACAAAGGTGGGATAATGGGAAGACAGATGCCTTATGTCACACAACCTGAAAGACTGTATAGGCAATATGATCTAATTATAGTAATGTGAAGCCAGAATATAGAGCAAGGCGGCTCTGGGCTTAGCTTGTATAGAATGAGCAGCAGTCTGGGTAAGGTAAAAAAAAAAACACAGAAAAAAAACCCGTATCTTTACATTGTCAATCATACAGAAAAATAAATATGGGAAACGTAACAGGAGGAAAGATTCAAGGCTGTCCACACTGGCCACGCAGGCAAGTGTGGACAGCGAGTGTTCAGAAATAGCTCTCCACATGTGGAACTACCCAGCATGCCCTCTGCCTCTCTGGGCTGCTCTGACATCATAATACAGTGGATTTAGACAAGGGCATCAGCTGCACAGCCAGTGTTATATAACAGAGCCCTCTCCGCGTTTCGGCGCGCTCTGCATCGCTGCCCCCACTGTGGGGAAGGGTAGAGGGGGGAGGGGGATAGATGAGAGGAAAAAGAGAGGGAGGGAGGGAAGAAAGTAGAGGAAGAGAGGCAGACGGAAACAGACAATGAGGTCAGAAAAAAGCAGAGGCCCGGTGGGCCTGCTAGCTGCATGGCGGAGGCTGGAGGTCACCTCTGTTACCCCTAAAGAGGCCCCAGCTGACAGCACCTCCAACACGCAGAGAGGAGAAGAGGGTCACATGGGGAGACTGGGGGAAAAGAATCTGTCTCAAACGCACTCCATGTTCCCTGTTTACATTCATAGTCCACTTCCTTACTTAGAGTGGAAAATCACTATAGAGGAAAAAATATAGGGAAATAACTGCAGTTTGTTTGTCAGCGCCAGATGACAACATTAATTTACTTGATGATGGAATCCTTTCAGGGCCTGGACCAGGTTCCACAAACGCAAGATTTTGGTTACAATGGCTTTCCCCCACTTCACATCCCAAACAAGGCTTAGATGAATCTGTACGCTTAGCGGGAGACTGCTTATATTTGTGTAGTGGATACTGTCTGTACGGGGCTAATAACCAAACGAGGACATTGGATTTTAAACCACCGGATAATGATTAATGTATATAGGTGGCTATCTGGCTGCAGGCCAGCTCACAGGGTTACAGTTAGGACTAACGGAGCACAGAACACCACGACCCAAGATAACGGAAATATAACCCACCCTCTTACTGTGATATATTTTATTTAAGGTTTCGTAGTACATCATTTTGGCATTCACTTTGCGTGATGAATTTCTTGCTATACATTTGAAACTGCTCACTGCTCTTTAGACTGTCATGCATGTTCCTATCAACACAATACAGGACCAGCCATTAGATAACGCATGTCACTGTATTTTCTGTGAATAGGCTATGAACAGAATAAGTACAGTGAGTGATCCAATTATGACAGCGCAGTAATGGGATTGCGGAGGTTTTACAAAGAAAGTGATGCACACAGGCATTAAGCAAGCTGTCAACACAACATTTCAAAGCTGTGACACACCACATGGGGAGAGATTTTCACATGAGTCAAAAAACTGTCAATTAAAGAGTTATAGCAATAATATGTGCTGAAACTTTCTGAGCAAAGACGGGAATGCAGTAAAAACAATCAGACACAGATTCAACAATACAGTGTTTAAACTAGGTTTCCCTGTGATAAATGCAGCCATGCCAAGGCAACTATACCCATAAAGATATCCCACTGTGTACCATCTGGACACTTTTAATTAAAGCACATTTGGGTATGCTATCTAGTGCAACTGTTTCAGTCAGCATTGAAAGTACAACTAGTAGACTATATAGCCTACACCTTAAAAGCTCTGTGTATCAACATGAACATTTTCTGATGAGCAATTAATCAAGTTTAACTGTCAAAACGCTGGAAGAGTTGGCCATGAAGTAGTTGGAACAACCACCTTGGTTGGAGCTTTATGATCCGGGATTCATTCAAAATGATCGTCATTAGTTTAAAAATCCACAGTAAAAAATAATTATTGCTTTTCTCTGCTTATACAATACATAATCTACAAAACAAAGTTGTTCTACTCTAAGCCTTATCGTTCATAAAACGTGCATTGCGAGCAATGTCATTGAAACGTTTCTCTCTATTTGTTGTCAGTTGTTGTTTCTGTGTTTTGTATGTTTTTTATTATCAGCGCTTCTATGTTTGTGTGTGTTGCCGCGCGCATAGCCTACTGTACGTGCGCCAGAGTGCAGCAGGCATAAATCCCAAGTTCAGGCCCATATAGGAAGCACGGACAAGCACATTAATATAGCAGCACATGTAGTCATTGTACAGTTGCATTCAGCAGTGCTGCCATTGACAATCAGTACCGGGACACACCAGTCATTGTGGCGGACAAGCACAGAATTAAACTGTATGGTCTGCAATGTACCAATGTATATGATCTGTCAAACCTACAATGCACACATGCTATGCGAGCTAGCACGGGCAAATAGCAGACTGCGCGATGTGCGAGCACGCCGTGTTGTGCACGTCGCGGTCGGGTATATTTGCAGTAATGGCACTCACCGTTTTCTCCGCGCGCTTGAGACGGGATCAGGGCGGGTTTTGAAGAGGAAATTACAGTGTGAAAGTGAGCAGAGCTCCCCGGTTGGGATCCAGCACAAGTACACTTTACACCTCAAAGCAGAAGCGCTTCCGAGCTATTCCTCCGCAAGGCGAGCGTGCTGTCATATTAGTTCGCTGCACTTCGTCTTCCTCCAGACACCACGTGCGTGAGTGTATCTATGATTGTTGATTCTTGACTTGCTTCTTTAGCAGAACAAAAACTGTCTTCCAGTAGCGTTTTGATGGGCTGCCACGACGGGGGAAAGGAATCAAGAGAAATAGTACGGTCGCTCCTCCCTCCGCTTATGTACAGTAAGGAGCGCGCACAGCTCTCGCTGGTCCCGCATACAACCATTTATCAAAACTATCTACCGCTCTCTACAGGACCGCCACTGTAAAACACAAACACACATCAGCAGCCTCAGCCACGACGATTAAGCAAGCTGTCTACTCAGGTCGGCCCACCCCTCTATCCCTTTCTTCTACGGTTGGGAAGTTGATCGGCCATATTAATGTAGGGTGTTAAGCTTTGCAAGTTTGTTTGGAAACCCAATTCACATATTTTAATATCTTGATTGGCGTAGGTTTATAGACTTATATTCATATTAATAATCATAATAGCAATAATAATAAAAATACAGCATTCTTCTAGCATTCATAGGAATTGACACCTTGACCCTGTCACCACAGTATCATAATTCCTGTCCAAATTCACACTTTCCCCCCTCATACCTCATTGTCATTTCAATTAGCATAGGGGGGGGGGGGGGGGTAAAAAATACCATAATTCCCTCCAACTGGCATTCCTCATTCCTCATCTGTGGCATGAAGCCTATGGGCCTGTCAATGGGAACACGAAGCAGCCTATATGTATCCATGCCCTTTCATCCTTATTAGACTGAGGACTAATTTAAAAGTACTGCAGGCAGGGATTATACAACTCCTCTCCTGGCTGATATTGCTGCATATACTCTAGCTCTGCAGCCGTCACTCAAAGGAATCCCTCTTCCTCTCTTCAGCTTGTAAACAAGGTAGACATTTGATACGAGGAGAGTCCATATGGACCTGATTGTATGGCTAAACAGTCCCATCCGACCAATCAAAAAAGACCTCAGTCCAACTAATCTGGTGGACAAATATGCACAGAATCTGGAGTCACGCTGCTCAAAGTTCTGAGAGTGACACATTGCATTTACATTTGACGGGCCGCACTTAAAGACAGAATAACTTGTTGAGAGAATGAAGGTTGCAAATACCACTGCAGCACTGAGACACTGCCATTCTCGCAGGGAGCAAAGCATAACCCTAATGGATGAACCATACCACGCCCAGCAGAACCTTTAGATACAACAGATGGAGGTGGTAAAGCTTTAACCACAGTGAAATGCATACAGCACGTGTGGGTGTTGGAATATGTCTTTACAGACCTTGTTGTGCCAATGTGGCTTGTGATCGTCTGACTATGATTAGTGTGTGTGTGTGTGTGTGTGAGAGAGAGAGAGAGGGAGAGAGATGCCATGTTCTTCCTGAACTAAGCTGTGTGTTTACATATCTTTATATGTTTGCTTGTTAAAAATCACTTTCAGCAATGAGCCGTCTCTATGTATTGTATGGTTTCCTCTTTGACGGGCCCAGGCTAGAAAATATGACATGGGAACTCGGGTTTCTTGTCAAGTGGCCTTCAAGATTCGAAAGGACCCCATTGCTTTTGAAACATAATCATAGAACAAGAATCATAGTTCTATAGATAATAATAACAACATATCGTAATAATCAGCTCTCCACCTCAGAGTAGTGCATCAGAATCAGGATCTCCTATGGACCAACACGGAGCTGCCTGTTTACATTTCTGAGCAGGACTAAGGCAAGAAATATGACATGACTGCAATTACAAACTAAATCAGCTAACTAGTGTGGAAATGTGAGAAACTGTATGGGAAATGATTAGTGTGACATCTGCAACAAGGGAACAAGACAGATAATCAAACGAGTCATGTATGCATGTCCTATATGGAGGAAAGCCTATTTGGATCACAGCACTGCCTGTTGTCTAGTTCTTTTTTTCATTGTAAAAAGTATATTTCAATGTTACAACAGACAGCAGTAAGGCAAAGATAGACTTAATATTGATGTATTTTTTCTCATTTTAACCATGTCAGAATGATTCTAAATGACCTATCTGGAAAGTACCAGCAGTCTTTAAAGGCACATTTGCAATGTAAAATTTAGGACCTCATGATATTTTGATCACAGTCGACTTCAGTAAAAATTAGATTAAGATAAGCTCAAAACACTCCCTGGTCAGTTCACTGCTGTCGTTCAGTAAAGAGGCAGATTTCTGACGTGGTAGGCTACTTAGCGTGGTAATTAGCTTTGTTTCTAACTAATTCTTCTACATGCACACACTGTTTCACAAGTAATGTACAATGTTATCAGAAGTGTTTTGATATGCCTTGAACATTAAGACATATAACATAACGACCATTGTGACTTTCACTAGACGAGAGATTTCTGTTGTGCTATAACTAAACTGTTTGTCAGAATGCCGGAAATGCGCCAGGATTGGCTGAAGAAGTTCTGACAAAGATGGCACTCTGACAGCAAGGGTTTCTAAATACAGGATGTCTTAGAAGGCAGAGAGGTTAGATAATGTGGGAACATTCTTCTTCCTTATAAAAATAGGACAGCTAGGCCTGACACTGGTATAATTTGTTGAGTTTTAACGGGAGGGTTAGGATAAGAGGGGCTGTGTTGGATGGAATTCAGTTCTGCCTCAGCCTTGGCAGGCAAGCCTAGCTTACATCACATGCACCCTCAATCCCACCACATTTTCCGAATGCATCTTATATAGTTGCTATTATTAGCACTATAATTTATTACAAATCACTCCTGTGTCTTTTCAATTACCATTGTTTCAAAATGCTTTGTATTTTAGTGTGAAATATAAAATATAGCCCTTTTAGAGACAGTTGCTTCAAGTGAAATGTATAGCAATTATAATCTAAGAAACTTCAAGCTGATTTCCAATCTACTGACAGAATGGAGTCTGCCCTCAAGAGGGTAACTATAGCGGATTTTAATGTAATCTTTCAAGAATCCTGCTTTTATTCTTTTAAGATTTAACTGAAAATGTACCTAATTCCTATGTTGGCAGGACGCTGCATATTTCCCTCTCCTTTATTTTTAATGTCTTTTTAATTAATGAAGATAATGTAATCATCATATTCATTCATTCAAATACTTTAAAATGAAGCTTTGCATGTAGACTATGCATTTTATTTTGCTTTCTAATGAAGAACATTCAAACATTTCCACAGTTCCCTTCTCTAGTGGTGTCCACCTGACACCTGAAATCTTAGCTCTGAGTGGGTTTTGTAATAAGCAGCATCTTAAGGTCATAGGTTCAGATCAAGTTTAAGCTGAAGCACACAGGCGACGGGTATTTTGGTTCTGGTGTATTAGCATAACTGATTAGATCATTTATTAAGTCATTGTGAAGCAAAACTGCGTGAAGTGAAAAAAACTGCGTGAAGTGAAAGATAAAAAGAAAGTTTTTAAAGGTTGGAGCACTCCAGGGGTTCCCACGTTTCTGCTCCAGTTCACTGTTGAAGTTTGAAACGTAAAAATGTGGGTGGCTATAGGGGGAGGGGTAGAGAGGAATTACATGCCACTGCGGGGGAACTGTAAACCAATACGGCATAATTTATTTAATGCTGTTTTCATCCACAAGGGTAATTCCAGACACAAATCGAGGTGTGTACTGTACCTTTAACTGAATGCTAGTCACAGTATCAGTCCAATACAGTTGGAACCAATGTGTTTGTGAGGAAAATATCATTTTTAAATGTAGTTTTTAGGTAATTCAATTACCTAAAAACTAATGTGAAAGTGATACCAAAAATAAATAAACTAGAGAAACACCAAATCCAAACTCCACCTGTTTTAATTAAATTACTTTTGTCGTTTTTGTTATTGAGTGAATGGATGGTGCACAGGTCATGCATCATCTGGGCCCTTTCAGCCAGATTCACAGAGAATTAGTAAATCAAAAACGTTCTTCATTTGCACCTTCACAGGCAGCCATGACAATAAAAATGTAAAAACACAGCATGTTTTCATTACCACAACACGTCTCTAATGTCTCATTGACGCAATAAATTCAGATGTATGTGTGTTTGCCTATATATTTTGTTCAAATAACAATCCAGCCTCCTGAGAGCATAGTTTTCTTTGAGCCAGATAATCTAATTCCATCCTACAGGCATCAACACAACACAACACATATCTTTGAAACATCAGTCAACTCATTTCCCAAACTTCTCAGTCACTCAAACTTCTTGTCTCTTTGTACTATTTTCCCTGAGTTAGATAACTCCATGTACATCATCACAGTAGGACATTTGCATTTCAAACCTATTTTTTCTACTTCTATTTTTTTGCCCTCAAAGGAGAGGTGCTTTGATGTCCCTCAAATCTCATTACGGTTTGGGCTTAGCGTCGACAAAGGCCGATTTCCTCTGGTTTTGCGGTACAGAGGAGGAGATGAGGGTGGCAGAATCCCCGCAGAGCACAATTCGAATGTGTACGACCAGCCGTGAGGGGAAACCTTTGAAATACGCAGCGCCAACTGCCTTGTTCCAGTGTGGGGGCGTACCTTGTTTAGCAGTGATTAGCAGGAACCAGCATGATATGTAAACAGAGAGCCAAGTTCTACTGCCAATGACACTGTACAGACATTATCTAAAGCAAATCCTTGCTGGGAAATGTGAAAAGCGAGTTTTGAGAGTCTGATAAGCCGATTTCCATTTACCTGGACTAGAATTTAGGAAACATCCACCTTCCTCTACCGGGGAAGGATAGGCTAGTGGTTAGGGTGGTCATGGGTTCCATTCCTGAAATACCCAGCCTTCCTTGCATATTTGGGCATGATGTCTGGCCACTACCTCCTCCTTAATACCCATCTTGTGGGAGTTTTTCCAAAAGGTGCTCACTATAAATGGGCACATCAGCTATTTAATGTAACAACAGCAGCAAAAAAGCTTAAAATGCCTTCATGTTGTCAAAGTAACCTAGCAGGAAGTCCGTAGCACGTGAACACGTGAAAGAACACAGATAGGGCCCATGATTAATTGATACCATCCCTCCACTACTCCATCCGTAATGAGGCCGGGATGAAAAGAGCCCCCTCCATATTTAGCTCAGTATTCCCGTCGTGTACGCATGCATTCTCCTCCCACTCATTGCTGGCACCATGAATCACCCGGTACCGTGCCCTGCAACAACGGATCCAAGTCTGGCAGCGGCAGGGAGTGCGTCGCGAAGGGGAGAAATTACGATCGCGAGGACATTTGAGTGACTCGCTGCCAAATGTGTGGTCTGACCTTGGCATGAAAGTCTGCTTATGTTAAACTGTTTGTAAGTTTGTAAAGTGTATTTACCTCCACCACGCTCCCAAGGCTCTGTGTTTAGCTTTGCACATGAAGGTTTCCCCATCTTGCGCGAACATCAGTGTCTTCTGACAAGCAGCATATGGCCATGTTTGTACAGTAGAAATTAGTGCGGTTAAACTACAAGGCTCTAACTGGGGCCCTCTTGGCCGGCTCACCGAGACATTTATTGAAAAGAAACATTTATGCAGCGCAGCCTTTTGAATGGCGAGGACGTATTTCAGGGTTGGACACCCTCATTCAAAGTCATCATGAACAAATATGTACAGTAGTGGAGCTGTAATAGCTGGGAGATAGTATGATTCATACTATTTCCGCTCAGTTTGTCTTCCATTTGCGTATGCTCGCACAGACACACAAAGTATCTCCCTTTTCCTTTTGTTGAGTGGCAGCAGTTAAAGACTGCTGGAACTCATGGCTGAGCTCTGAACATGTTGCATTGTACTGTACACTTGCCCCAAGGACACATTGTCCAAAGACAAGAAAGTAAGGAAGTCAGAAAAAGAGTAAATAAGTTATTTAAAGCATATTAAGGTCTTTTAAAAAAAAGGTACACTCCTTGATTGCGGCTAAAGTGCCTCCCCAGAGCCCCCAATTTCTGCCCCAGGTCATTGTTGATGTTTGAAACACAACTGTCCCCAAAAGTGTGGGCGGCTGACGAGCAAGGGGCAGAGAACCGCGTGAGCCTATGAGAGCTGGTGTGGGACGGCCATGCACACAGGAGTTTCAAACCAGGTTCAGAGCAGATTTAAAAGATTATAAATGTGACTATCTCAAACTGCAAAAGGCAATTGCAGCATAGGACCGCCTGCCTTCCACCTGAGATTATGTCTGATCAGCTAAATTAGCTCAGCAGCTGCACCTGTTGTTCATCTGAACTGGAGCTCCACCCACAGCTTAAGATCCAACTACACCCCCCTCTTCACTGACTTTATGCTTGATAGATTTTAATGAATAATTCCAAATGTAATTCACCATATACACTACAAACCTGGAATCTTGCTAGACATGCACATGTTTCTAATCTTATGTTATCTATACCATTTTATCTAGGTTTAAAAATCTATCTCTGGTCTGCAGGTTTTTATCTCTGCAAGAAATATATTTGAAAATAAGCAGGCCTTTTGTACCAAGTCAACCCATAAATCCTATTCTGAGTGTGCCAGAAGAAATAAAGAGCATACTGTATGCTAAAACTACAAGAAACTGCTTTATTCTTTTACCCGACGTTTACTAGACAGATTAAAAGTGACCTGACAGTTGTTTGTCCGTTCATTCTACAGTTGTGCTCGATGCCCTGCTGGACTCTGGAAGTGTGGGGGGGGGGGTAAGAACACTGAAGACTGAAGTAAAAAAAAAAACTTTCTTCTTTTCTCATCTTGCTTTATATTTGGAGGTCATAACATATGCGTGAAAAAACTTCTGTGATCTAGTTGTGACATAGATGGTCAGTGTATTACTTCAATTAATGTTATTCATTCTAGATAACAATCAGATGCCTCAGATGATACTACTCAGATGATACTAGTGTTGACGTTCATTATATACCTTTGTGAAAGAGAGTAAAAGCATTTTACGTTTCTTTAGTGTGTTTAACCTTGTGCTTGAAATACACGAGGAAAATGTTGGCAAAGATTAAGACTCACGCAGTTTGAGCACCCAGCCCCCCCCCCCCCCCCCCCCAATAAAAAGTTGTTCACACCTGAATGTCATTAAAGGTGCAAGGGATGCCACATTGGAGAGAAATGGATATACATACACACACACACACACACACACACACACAAACACACACACACGCAAATAAATACGGTACACACACTGAAGCATACACACAGTATATATTTTTTGCTCTATGGGATGGTGGCAGATAAAAACATCACCAATGTGTACAATGAGTATGTGACAGTTAAAACTTTATAATTTTAAAGGAAAATAAAAAAAAAAGAACTAATTAATTATGATATTCTAATTTTTCCCTCTGATAATTTCCACATCACCAATACCAATGTAACATGTTTATCAGTGGTATGACCTTTATGCTGCTAGTATCCACTAATGTTCTACTGGATACCACTATGTTTATTTAGAGCGGGGCAGTGTTTCCCTACAGGAAACAGACTCCATGCCTGTGTCCTTCATGGATCACGAGATCCACAACCCGATTCAATAATTCATAGACAAATAGCATGTAAATGGTGAGTGATGGAAGTCACCCTGGATAAATTCTGTTGCTGCGATAAATAATGCAGAGAGTTGTGTGATCCCAGGACATCACACATCTGCCTCCCTTTCTCAGTGTCTGTCTGTTGTATTTATTTTTTGCTTGCGTTTATTTGTGTCATTGCTTTTTTCCATCATTTCTATTTTACCTGCTCCTTAGTATGATTATATTACAGTTATGATCAATCACAACATAAGCCATAACAAGGTCCCCTGTGGGTGGTGCCCTGAGGAATTATTATTATGAAAATGAATAATTAATAAATACATATTACCAGCGTGGAGAGATATTTATATCCAAATATAGTGGTGATTATAGGTAGGGGTGTGCAAAAATATCGTTTATTCAATTACAAAATATTTTCGCCACCCAGGATGGACAGTGACAATGGAGCTTTTGCTCCGCTTGCAAGATCACATGATCACATGACAATACTATTTTGGCAGCGAAGGATTTTGGCGGGGAGTAGAAAAAGTTTCATAACCCCAGACCCCGACTCGGCCAAGCTCGCTACCACCTATACAAGGAACAATTGGGTGAACAAGTGTTTGATGGTACAATTAAATGCTTACTAAAGAATAGTGTGAAGATTTTCGAATGTCCGGGGACCCGCAGTTTATTTTTTGACTGCCAGCTCACGCCTGCAGCAAAGTTAAAACCGCGATATATTGGCATTCCCGCGGGATCCCAATCCTAATGCAGTTCTCTACATCGATCTTTTAGGCTAATATGCATTTTTCCTGCAACTGTTGCAGGAAAAATGTATGTGAAAAAAAAAAAACATTGCAGATATGAACTTTCCCAAGTTCATATCTGCAATGGTTGAACAGCCAGAGAATTAAATAGATAGGCTCTGACAGCCTGTCGTATTAAAGGAAATTTCTAGTCTCCCAGTTAGTTGTTGCTCTCTCATTTTAACAACCTGTGAACACACAGATGCAAACCTATTACATGTTTAGTGCATCAAAATTACAAACTCTTATTTTTTTTGGCACATATCTAAGTTAAAGACATGTGAAACATGGCATGCAACTTTTAGACATGCCCATTTTTATTTTCAGCTATTCAAGTAATTTTCTGTGCTTTGAAAGAGACAGGTTGGTTTGGTTTTGTTTTTAAGGAACAATACCCATGAGTTATGGTTTACAAGCCTTTGGCCTTTTCTTTAGTATTTACCCAAGTTGTTTCCAGTGACTCTGCATTTGTAAATTTGTGTTCCCTTTAGAGCTTTTTAAACATCTCTCCAATATGGACAGCTGCTATATAGTATTTGATATCTCATTCCTATCGGATCAAAATCGAATCTTCTTGAATCGAATTGTTATCTTGTGAATTGTAATCGAATTGTGGAATTGGGGCCAATACACAGCTCTCAAAAGACTTATTCGTGCAAACCAGTCAACTGTAACATCAGTAACTCCACTAAGGTTGCAAGAAGTGAGAAATTGAAAGTGAAAGTACTGTCCCAAGCCAGTAAGTTTGTGCTGCATTTACAGAAAGTCTTAGTTGTTGTAATTAAATCTAATAGATCCTAATATAATAGAATCCAAAGTAATCAAATCTAGCAGTGGCCAATTATATCATGGACTCTCTTGTAAATGCATTTGTAGACCAATGTCAGGTTTTTGCCTGCAGCCCGAGGCAGCTGCAGCCCGAGGCAGCTGCCGCCGTCAAATTTCGTGCCGCCTCTGGATCTCGACAAAACTCTGGTGTTTTCCAGGTGTTTCATAGAAAACACTGTTTTGGGTGTTGCAATTCGGTGGATTTCTTTCATTTGTAACTGCAATTGCGGCATTCATTCTGCGTTAAGCTTGCAGGATCACACACTATCGCTGCGTTCAGCAGGCAGTTAGGTGTGCATTTCCTATGCGAAACAATGGAGAAGGAAACAGCGAAGTCCACTCAAAGCGGCGAAAGTTAATTCCTGCTCCTAAACGTTGACAAATTTACAGTATTTTTGCAGCTCTGCTTGGAGCAGTAGCCAATGAGAGAGCAGAAGTCCCTGCTCACAATCTCCCATTTTAAACACAAGTAGTAACGAATCTGAATTAAATTGAGTAAACAATTGTTTATAACAATATTCACAACCTCTTTGTTTTGGATTTGACCCTTTACAACTACAAAGAAAAAATTAAATGTGTCAAATTCAAAATTGTTTACAAAAGCACAAAGTTCTTCATACTATATATTTGCTCTCAAAGTGCACCTGATTGATGCATTTAAAAATGTTCACAATTTTCTATATAACAGCATATGTGGTAGTGACATGTAATGATAAGCTTATGAAGGCTCCACTGGCCTTTAAGAGAGTGGGTACCGGAGAGGTCAACTTGTCATGTTTCATTAAGCCAAATGCTGAGGGCCACAGCTGTATCATACTGTATTCTCCCATGGGTCACGGACCTCTGGTAGGAATCTCTCATTGTTGCCATGGTTTCAGTATTTATTCCATAGACGTTTACATACAAAGTTGGCATAAATATTATAATCAGTCTTCTACACTGACATTACAATGACCGAAATGCAAGGGTCGCGGCTACAACTATTCCAGTTTCCCTTTGGAGAAGTACAAAGTTAACAAAAAGCAAGAAAACTTTATTTGCATATTTTAATTAGTTCAAGTCAAATTTAATTCAGTTTTTCAGATGAACACACAAGATTAGGAAAGGAAAAATATTGCCCTTCAATATGATTGATTGGTGTGATTTTATCAACCCCCTTTTCCAATAATGCACTGATATCATCATTTGACAGATGGGGCAGAACTCCACATTTTTTTTTATTACTTTCTATGTATTCCTATAAATTACCTGATTATGACATCAATCAATAAATATACAATACATCCTCAGAGCAAGTCCAAATGTAGGTAATCTGAAGTTGTGGCCACCATGTGATAACATAGTATATTGTGTGACCATAGACCATAGCTGGAGGCCTAAGGGGGCCTGTAATTCTAATCAAATGTACGTGCATTTATCACCATTACAGCAACACCTTGGAGATGCACTGTACACAATCCCTTGTGGGCCGGTAAATGGAGAGGAGTGGAGAGGGCTTAGGGGGATATGACATTGATCTGAAGCATTCAGAGTGTGTGTGTTGTGGGGTGGGGTGGAGGGGCATAACCACGGCTATTAGACGTGGCCGGACAAGAAGCAGCCAGGGAAGCGATTAACCGTCAATGAGAACATGACCCCCCCGCCCCCCTCCCCATCCATTTTGCCTGGGATCATCATCATCGTACATCCTTCTTAACCCCGGCCCACAGCTTGCATTTGCAGCCCCATTAGGGAATCTGCCCTCAAGTCACGCTTCTCGGAGCGGTGCCAGGGAGAACAGGGAGTGAGCAGAGCAGAGGGGCTACCTGACAGCGGGCCCACTGGACTCCGAGGTAGGGGTCCCTTGCCTCTCTCCTCGGCCGGACGTGGAGAGAAACCATGGCCTCAGCACTTTGCGTGCGGGGCTGGGCCATTTCCGCAAAGCTGTCTATTGATCGGCCCCGGGCCCTATACTGTACGTCTCAAGGCTCATTGCTCATTAAGTGCTCTGTCCACACAGCTCCGCTGCCTAGGAACGATGGGGATGGGCAGATAGCGTTCACACTGTTAGTTAATGTGACCGACCAAAGGCAATCAGATATGATAATCAGAGATCAGGTTTTAATGCCTCTCATACAGGCATTTGTTCCATTTTTAATTAACTTTGGTTCGCCAAAGACAACGTTGATTCCTGCGTGTTGTGTGGATGGCTTATTTATCTTATTTGCTTATTTATCTCATTTGCGCTTATAGTGCGTGAGCGTGCATTCACACCGCAGGTGTGTCATTGCATACATACAAGTTCTGCGCTGCCCATTTAAAATTCAATATAAATATGACAGATGGCGCCGCACTGCACTTTGTAATGTGCTCACATCTACTGAGCTATTTACATAGAGATTCCCCGTTGGTTTAAAAAAAAAAAAAAGTGGAAAAAAAGGGAGGAAAAACAAGGGGGAGCTGCCCCAGCAGTTCAGCTAGCATCACCTGCAGTGCTACAAGGACATGTGTCAGATAAGGCTCGTCAACCCGAGATGCTCCCCCTCCAATACTAAAAGGAGCTATTTCCCTCCTGTCAAGCCCGGGTTCAAATTTTGGCATGCGGCTTATTATTCTGACACGCATTACAATGTCTTCGATGTCTTGTTTAAGGTCATGGCAGAGCTGGCTGTGAGTTTCAGTAATGACGGCTGTTCCTCCGCCATCTGTACCGCGATGTTTCCCCTGGGGAGCGAGCAAACGTCCGCAGGTAATATGACAGAGATGACAGGTGCTGCCACAGTGATTGGGCAGCACTCGCCATGGTGCAAGACATCCCTCACAAGCCCGCCCTCTCCCTCAATTCAACAGAGAGCCGGAATAACATTGGAAGTGACACATCGCAGAGATGACAAATTAGAAGCAGCAAGGACAGTGACGGGGGTGGCAGACGAGAATGAAATGGGGAAATCTCCAGGCTGTCTACTCTGTAAAGGACTGAGGGGAACTTAAATGCTCTTAGGTTTGATTCAACGGCACTTACGCTGTCATTATTGGGCATCTAAATATATGGATGCTAATAACAGCTGACTGTAGTGCCACTGGCTATGGTCAGGTTGATGTCATGCCAAGTGTTGCGATCCACAGCAGCACGGCATTTAAATGTTTTATAATGCACTATAGGAGATGACAACATTCTCTTGGAACCGTCTCAACTTCCCGGTGGCCCACTTCTACACCTTGCCGAATAGCCATTTTAACCGTTACTGGGGCGTATGTCCTCATAAGACATAGAATCAATCTCTGGGATTGGCTCGTTTCATTTGCAATTCCCGTTAGCTTCAATGCTAATGCTGAATGGCTGCTGCAGACGACAGAGGGGCTGAATAATTCATGGACGGTTTCGACTCCAGGAATTGGTGAGAGGAAGAGACACAGACAAGAGACCAGCCGAGCGAGCGATGCTTTTGCGTCACTCTCGTATTTACTAATACATTATAGTAAATTGCAGTGCTACACACATGCAGAAAACATTCGTTTAAAACATGAATGTTTATGTATCACACACAAAAAGGTTTGTGAAAGTTAACCCCAGTGGGTTAAGGTGTACACCATAAGTTACAAGCTAAACCCAACTTGTGGCCAACTTGTGGTTTTCTGTTTTCAAACAGGATGATTGTCATGGTTGGTGCAGCCTATTTAGTTTAGCAGGCCAAGGTACGCTTCAATAAATGTTCCAATTCTCATCCAGGTCATAATCTGCATTGCTTATCATCTCACTCTGTTTGAAATGTGTACCTCTATACACGCGCTGGAGCAGATCTACTGTGTAATAAAGAGATTAAATTGTTATTATTGTTATTGCTAGTACTAAACGCATGCATAC
Source organism: Percopsis transmontana (assembly GCA_025447815.1). Classification (NCBI taxonomy): domain Eukaryota; kingdom Metazoa; phylum Chordata; class Actinopteri; order Percopsiformes; family Percopsidae; genus Percopsis; species Percopsis transmontana. Next base: position 2,630,396 of record JAOEHI010000011.1, read on the forward strand.
AAACACAGAAACATTTTAGGGTTGGATTGGAGTGGAGTTATGGCTATCAAACACGCAAAGTTATTTTTCACATCATTCTGGACCAAAAATGTTCCCAAAGCCTCTAAACTCTACACCCTCTTCGCTCCTGTCAGTCAAGAGTCATTTGTTGCCTTTTCCCCCCCTTGAGGCTCATCTCCTCATCCCGTTTCTGTCTTCCCACGTCTCTGTTCAATTTCCTTCTCCCAGCCCTCCTATCCACCCCTGTCTATCTGCCTCCTTGTCACTTTACATTCCTACCCAATCCTCATCCCCACCTCTTTTTCTACCTTCTCATCTGTTCCCAATACAGTAAAAGCCTATACACACTGTATATATTTTCAATCACAGAGGCCTGTGAATTAACTGCAAGGCTTTAGTATTCTACTGTATAAAATACTGATTTTCACAAGACAATTTCCTTCTGCGAGGCAGCGGTTGGGTTGGGCTGGTAACGCAGGTGTAGACGCGCGCACACATACACACGCACACACCCCCTCCCACAATTGTAGACAATCACACACAGCGTTAGTGTCCATTCGCGGTATACACAAATGTAGTCACATATGCAACACACACTCTATCAACAGTAATACAACTAGATAACAAAACTACTTCACGTTAACTATAAGAAAAAGATCATTTCAAAATCTTAAAATGATCTTCGCCCCCATGACTTTCTAAACTACGGTTCTACTCTGTTAGAAATGTGGCATTTCGTATTCGCTTTCTTGGCTTGTCCTGACATATTCCCGCCTCTCCGTGGCCTTGTCCTCCAGCTGTTGCTTTGATATGAGCTTAATGAAATCCAGTAATCTGCCCTCCCTGCAAGTTATCTGAGATAGCCTCTCCCCGTCTCCCCTTTTTCTTTCTTCCCTCTCATCTTCTCTGCGCTTCTTGCAAGCTTTAATCCCCCCCAATAAGAATATGGCTCTGTCATTTATTTTAAAAATAGAATGCGATGGGAGCGAGTTTGGTGAGAGAATGTGATGTTTCTTATCCGTCTTCCTGCCGTAGGTGCCTGTCTGGCCGTGTAGTTTTGATTAGGTTTCCTCTGGGTGTCCCGGTAGGTGGGTTCACTGTCTCTGGCCCCTGCCCACCTGTGTTTGAAGTGCCAAAATCTGCATTTCCTCGAATGGCCACTTGAGGCTGGCTCCAAAAACGAGTCAACCCCTATAGACCCCCATGTCCAACTTTACAGGAGAAATAAACACGTTTACAGCCTGGTACAAGAAACGGTTTTGGAATTTATATTAAGATTTAATGGTAATGGTAATGCAAATATTGTATTACTACACTACTATTACTATAACCTGGGTTAGAACAACGTTTTTTCTTGCTGGTATGCTAGGGTAAATATGTCTAGTTGCCTTTGAGGAAACAATGGTTTTAAGGATTAGTGACAGTCAGGGTCAAACCTGACTCTAAAACAATGTTGTCATTATAATGTTCACTCAGGCGTGTTTGGAGCAAGTAGTATTGATTTAACGGTCAACACCAGAATTCAAAGGATCTTTAAGAAGGATGCTGGCATGAGGGAACGCCATAGAATTCCCTAGATGTCTCCCAAATCGAACAATGACAATCTGCTGCAATAGCTGCTGTTGTTATATGTGTACTATTGACACACATGTAAGCCCAACACTTAAACAGAAACAATATGGACCACATTGACAGTCTTCAAAGGGCAAGGCAACAGACAGACCAGTATTTTTTTATTATAAACTTGGAAAGCTATGTGTAGCCTGTCACAAAACACTGCCATGAGAGCAGCCCAGGCTAGCTGTCCACGGGATGTAATGAATATGACATTGTGTCGGACCGTAATGCATCATTAAAATCACACTCGTATCATCGTTGCCATCATCGGTCTTATTTTCTTTGAATTAAAATGCTCTACTCTATTTATAAGCATGTTTATACACACACACACACACACACACACACACACACACACACAATATTAAAACACTTATTATTACTAACTAGCCTTTAAAACATTGTAAACTAAAGCTGAATTTACCAACGTACAAATCCCATCCCCACCCTCACTTTTAAAACACTCAACAGTGATGAAACAAACACTGAGCTACACTTATATGCTGTACATGTCCTTATGTGTAGCTGGAATGCAATAACTGATCCTTACTTTGTTTTGTGCAGTGGCATGGTGCCAGTCTTTCCATACATGCACAGGACAAGCTCCCCCTGAAGAGGAAACAGAATTCTTGTATAATGAGTCCCCTAAAATAAACATAACCCAATCTCCTTGTCCCACTTTTCCAAGAGCTTAGTTTTTTCCCCAACGATTTAAGAGCAGGCCTACAGGATGTTTAAAACCACACAGCTTGAAAGAAAAAGGGACTCTCTTTTTTTTGACTCTCAGATGTAGGGTTTTCCATTAAAAAAAAATGACAGGTGAAGGCTTTTAATTGGCCCTGTCTTCTTAACTTTACATGGTCCCTAGATTCCGTGATCCCTGAAACACCTGTTTAGTGTACATGACGTAACTCAGAGAACCAACGCTTTACATAGTTGGGTGTTCAGAAAATGGTCACGTATCTTGAGGAAATGTCTATATAAGTGTCAATTGCAGCTTGGCAACCGTGTTTCAAGAGCAACAGCAGTTCTAGTTGCAGCTTGTTGTCCATCCATCTCCCCGTGAATCTGGTCCGGTCCCATCAGAGCTAATGATTTTCCCTCATTCAGTTCACATCAAGAATTCATCACTATAGCACTCCAGCAATGCTATATTGGCCATTTCTACTTAGAGAGAGCACTAATGGAGCCCTCTGGTTCTACTTGATAGAGCTGGTACAAGAAAGAATGATTACAGTGTCGATGCAGCGAGTGGTGAGGTAGCTGCTAACAAGCATTTATCAGCATGCCACCCTCTGAACAGAAATGATAGCGCAGAGGAGATACCAATGAATACGTTAAAAGGAGGGATGAAAGAAAGGAGGCAGGGTTGCAGATCTAACACAACCCCACAACACAGGATAAAGCTCCTCATTGTGAACTCTAATCATTTGGAATATCGCTACCGTCGCCGTTTGAATTCACTCCTTTTCAAGAGGCAAAGAGAATTCTATATCCTGTATTCCACTCTCAGGGGTCATAGTGGTGATGAGCTACGTGTTTGACGTGTTTTGCAATTGGTGCAGAGCGCAGCCCTGAGTACGTGAGGTCAGAGAACAGATGAACAAAGAGGGGGAGAAAAAACTGAAAAAAACAGGGCCATCATTTATAAAGCAGACTGAGGGATCATATTTTTGCTGCGGAGGACGGGAGGAATGGTTTAGATTCTGGGGGCTGCAGAAGACTGAAGCAGGGAGAGAGAAAAAGAGAGATTGCCAATTGGCTGGCTTTAATTTAGTGAATGCACTTTAAGCCAGGGGTGACAGCAACCTTGATCTCCCCTACTGGATCAGAATGCATTTGAAGATTAGAGTGATATACAACATGCATACCGTTGTTTTATTTTAATTTGATCTACTCATGCTTGATGGCACTCTTATATAACCGGGTAACGTAGTGTAGGAAAATGTGGTTTTTATATCAGTCAAACAAGGAAACTTTGATATGAGAATCCCAGTCCAGACAGCCAGGGTTGTTTCCATGTGTAGAAGTTGCTCTTCTGTTTTTACCCCCAACCTCTCTTTCAACCTTCCCCCAACTCAACACACAGCAACGGAAGATAAATGAGTGAACATAAGACATGAGGGAAGAGAAAGTAATAGGAAGAGATAAATGAGTGAGCTGGCTCAGAGGAAGGTGCTGTAATTGAAGCAGGGAACTTTGAAGCCAGTCCAAGCCACCAGCAAAGTGGCTCCTGAAATCTTATAAAACGATGTATCACGTTCACACAGGAAGCCTCTAGCCTCTAGATGCCCCTCTACCTTTCACCAGATCACATTTTCGCATACCGTAATGGTCTGGCACTCCGTATGCATTTATCCAAGGAATTTATACAATTATCACATCTTCACTCATGTCAGCTTGAAGCCATTCGATATCAGTAGCCAGGATGTAGCTGGCCTCTGTACTCATCTCACAAGGACTGCTGGGACGCCTCCATCTCTGCTTCTTAGCTGCTGTGCCAAGGGCATGGACAAAGCAGTCCAAGGTCACTGTGGTCTCTGTCGCATGGCACCACCCTCTCTAGTAACTTAAATTCCCCCTAGACCATCGCTCAGCTGTCATACAGGTATGAGAACACTTGGAATTTATCAACATATTTTCTCAAAAACATCGTTCTATAGGTCACTTTTAAAGTACACTCACCGACCCTCATTTACCAGACGAATGTACGACAAAACAGGCGTAAAACTGGCGTACGGTCATTTGGACCATTTGGAGCCTCAAAAGAGGAGAGAAACCCGACGCTACAATACCAGTGCAGGTGCTCTCCATATTGGGTTTTTTGGTCACCGGGACCTTTCCGCGCGAGTTGGGGGATTTGTCCGGTATCTCGCAGCCAACGGTAAGTAGAACTATGCCAGCAGTGTTGGCGGCTATTAAGTCCCCTTCTTGTCAATATCGTCAGCGGGGTAAACTAAGCTCTACATGCTAGAGAATGTGTGCAACATCATATTGGCAAGATACCAAGTATTAATGAATCACACGTGAACCCTGTCGTAAGATGATTTCTCTGCGCGGATCTGCGCTGGTTTCTACGCAAGATTGATAAATGCACTCACTTTCTTGTCTGATCTCCATCCAACAGAATCCAATTCATCCCCGTTTTGAAACTAGTTCAACTGTTCCACCTTCATCCTAGCTCCGAATTGTCTTATGTTGTAGCACTTCCTCTGGGAGTGGCACTCCATAGATCCTAGTCAATCTGCGTCTCAAGATCACATTTCATCCCCTAAAGCATATGAGCACATTTACATCAATCCTCAAGTGAAATGCTAAACGTAACGCATTCATAGTTCATGGATTCTTTGTCTATGTATTTTGGGATGATGTTTTGACTGTTTGTGATTGTCAAATGAGTGGAAAGCCCCCATAATGTTGCTATATTGAATATGCAATGCAGAGGCAGCTTGTGTTGAGAGCATTTTGTAGTCAAGCGTGATCATCGTGCAACGAAATGAAACATTACTTTGAAGCATAGGCTTTCTGACCCACTTAAAAAGCTATTAGAGAAGGTCTAGTACATACAAGCTAAGTATCCTACATACTAACACTATAAGTACACCTTTGCTCAGACGTCTGTGTAGGATAGTTTGTGATGACTAAGGCCATGAGACATACATCATGGAGTATGACACCACTTGGAACCAAATATGGTAGCCAACCTCGCATACAGTATTGAAGGGGTGTAAAAACTGATCTTCATACTGTACGTTATATTGTAATATTTTCAAGCAAGAATTCACTGATGTGAATATAAAATATAACATTAGGAACAGCGTAGTATTAGAGTAGTACGGTGTACCATATCACAAGCTCTGCATTGTAGTTGGTACCCTCATTGATATTATGCCTCCTTTTGCTATTGGATTTTGCTGAGTCATACCAGTGTAATCTATAACACTGTTCCCGTTTGTGGAATGTTGACAGTTGGCACCTAACTAACTAACTCAGCAACACAACACCTACAGCATGTGTAGTATATATGGGTGTGGGAGCCAGGGTGCAAGGATCATATTAAGCTGTATCTTACCCTCATCTGTATGGCTCGACATGGACACCCTTTGGGAGGAGATCGTGAAGACAGTGTTATATGGCACAGGCTCACTTTCTGTAACCTTGGGAGCTTACAGTATTTCACTAGTTCAACTTCATGTTATTGTATTTTCACAAGTTGAAGTGCAGTACTGTGCAACTGGCCTTATATTGTTTCTTAACAATATGTATGTTATTTCAGCCCTACAATATCCGATAAAAGGATCGGCAAGTCTCCACAATCCATTCTCCTCACCTGACTCTATTATAGGCTTTCCTGCTACTGTTGACCTGGCAAATAAGTGCTGCCTATTTCAGGAATTATCTCCTTATATTTACAATACTGCAGTGATAGGGTGAACAGTGTTACATCTACACGAGTCTGCACAGCGCAATGCAGCAGTGACATTACCTCAAACTCTATAGTTTGGGTGGTTGATAACAAGGAAAACAATACATATATGTTTTGTTTTTCCCCCCCCCATTTAACATGACATTGTATATTGCATGAAGGTCAATTCTGCCATGGCAGAGCCATTGTGGGCCCAAGATAGTAAAAATGTATGTATAAATGACATTGTCTAGATTAAAATGAGAGTAAAATGAGAAGGTCACACCCACTTTTACACTACAGTCACCACATGCAAGCTTGCTCACAGAAATACACGTGTAAAAACACACACCCAACCTGGTTTCCTGCTCCCTTGGTATCTAGCCCATTTTCACTGACAAAAAAACAGCATTTAAAACAAATTCCTTTTAATGGTTACTGTAGGTTTCATCAGCCATATTTCATAATGATGGTTACAATTGGGTCCTTTAGCAGACGCTATTATCCAGACAGAGCAACTTACAGTAAGTACAGTTATAAGTATTAAGGCTAGAGGAGGTTAGGCATCTTGCCCAAGGACGCGTAGAGGCAAACCAGATATGTTTGGGATTGAACCCACAACCTTACGGCTGGGAGTCGACCACCCTAACCATTAGCCTACACGACCAGCCATGGTTATTACCTTATTAACTGATTATTTTGTTTTAAAAACAAATTAGATATTTTATATCAGAATAAATCACCAGAGTCCTTTCCCTTGAACTTCAAGTTTCATACTTAACACCTGCACTTCAAATTCTGACTACTCCCTGTCAAACCCTCAACCTAAAGGCTTAATACCTTCAATCATGAAAAGGAAGTTGTAGCTCTGAGCAGTTCGTTTTTATATAAATATAATATAAACACCGTCTCTCAACAGTTATTTCCCTTATCCTCTCCAGTTCACCCAAACCCTCCCGTTCGGGCCAATATTGTATGCGATTATGCTGAATGTACTGTATATAACCATAAATGTGAACAGGGTCAGAAGCTGAACAAAAGAGTGAAGAGGTTACAACAAATAAACAAACAAACCAAAAATAGAATAAAATCTTCGTCAACAAATTATATCCCAAGGATACTGAATATCGGACACACAACTATAACACGCACTGCTAAAGAGATGAGGGGCCTTCGTGGCTGTATGCCCCATTAACCAACCCAAGCGGCTGCGTACTAGTTGAGGCACGACACAACACCTTCCCAGGGTCCCCACAACACGGAATGATGGATTACATTCAACTGATATAAGATGTGTGATCTATTGTCCGTTTATGTGATTTCTCCCTGAGATCTGGCCCCTCAGTCGGCAATAAAGTGGATGGATATTTAATATTTAATGCACACTTGGGGTGAATGTAGCACCTGGCATTCTGGAGTCAAACTCTACCCTGTATGGGCACTCGACCTCGTGCCGACTTGGTAGGCTGCCCAGGTGGGGGGGGGGGGGGGGGGGGGGGGGGGGGGGGGGGGGGGGGGGGGGGGGCGGGCGGGGGGGGGG
>JAOEHI010000011.1:2638941-2660069 GCA_025447815.1 Percopsis transmontana
CCCCCCCCCGGGCCCCCCCCCCCCCCCGCCCCGCCCGCCCCCCCCCCCCCCCCCCACAAGCACGTGCCAGGTGCCTTCTCTCTCAGCAGCAGCAGTGACTGTTAGGTGTGAAATGCCTGATTTAAGATCTGCTGGCATTTCCTTTAGCCCTGCAATATTGTGGGGTTCTTTTATTTTAATGTGGAGCCAAACAATTTGGGGGAACATTTAATAGTGATTTTTCTTAGCAATATGGCACACAATGCACTTCCACACTTTTATGAGTACCCCCATATCTTAATTAAAGGCTGTCCTCTGGGAAGCCATTGTCCTGCCACAGGACACACAACTGCGCCTCAGCTCCTCTCTCGCCCCTCTCTCTCTACCGGCTTCCTCTCACCCTCTCTGCTTTACCGTGCCTTTGAGAGAGAGAGAGAGAGAGAGAGAGAGAGAGAGAGAGAGAGAGAGAGAGAGAGAGAGAGAGAGAGAGAGAGAGAGGGGATCAGAACAGAAACAGAGAGAGAGACATTAAAAGTTGTTTCTGAAAACATTTGATGTGAGAAATGGCCAATGGCGTTGAAGAATCTTAATTTATATTTGATTTGCAACACCTTTACACCTACCCTAAATGCATAAATTTACAAAATGTAGACATTCACAAAATAAGGAAATCATTTCAACTTCACATTATTTGACGTAAAATTTTCTAATAAGAACTTAAATGTAAATCTCATCACACCTGAACAGGTTTGTATGATACTTTCCTGAGACAACTTTGCCAAAAGTAGTTGACCAAGTATAGAAAAATCTTTTATAAATTAGATGCAGATCTGGACTGAATCTAAATAAAGATGGAAAATCTTTTTCCCCCCCATTAACCGCGGTTATACGATATACTGTGCAGTTAATCGGTACTTGGCAGTACCTACACATTTCGGTACATAATACCAAGTTCGGTACCCAACCCTAATCATGGGCCATGCACATTGGCAGAAAGTTCTGCAGATGCCAATGATTCACTTTTTAAGTGTTTATTTGCCGTTAACGGTGTGGTGCTGATATCACAGTGCATCCCTCGTATAGACCCCTCATAACCTTCTCTCCGGTAATGGGAAACAGCCCATTCTAACGTTGGAGATCAGCGGCTGTAAATGTGGAGCAAGAGGGAACTTCGAGAGAGCCGCTGCGCGAGCTAGTCCATGGTGTTTGCCAACCGGTTAATCTGCGTCTGTTGGCGGGCCAAGCGCTTGGCACAAACAAGACTTCACAAGGTGAATGTTGAGTGAATGTTGTGAGGGGTATATATACACAAGGGACCAACGAGAGGGTGTGAACTAAGGACAGGTGAACAAGGTGAGGGGTAATCAGCTAATATATGTGCAGGTATGATTTTGCAAGCAAGATTAGTGTACTCTGTGAACTTTCAATTGAAAAACCATTTGTCAGCCAGTTACTGAACCAGCATCCAGGATAGTTTAGTTTAGTGCCGACGGCAATTAAGTGCCGGATAATTACCCACTTGGTTCTTTGATTTGTTGAAGGGTGTCCAATCCCCTGCTATTTGACTGATCCCCATTTGTACTGTTTAAACCCCTCAATGGTTTTCAATTGAGAGTTTGCAGACGGATATGCAGAGCGGGGGGAAAGCACACAATAAATGTTCTGCAGATCAATGCCTCAGATACAAACCGATACAACAATGCTAAACAGAATAGAGCACTACAATTTCTCAGCACAAACAAGACGTGTATCTAGGTCAAGTACAGGCCACGCAGCAGTTAACAGCCAAAACACACACCCTTGTGCGGTGTATCATGGTAAGCCTCTTTTACTGCCGTTATAGGCCTACAGTCAAATATGCATCAAACTGTCAGAATGAGGCTGTTTGCCTGGAACCTGACCATTGCTTGGAGGTAGAACGGGCCAGTTATCCCCTGTGTGTATTTAACCAAGTGTTTTCTGTTACCCTGTGCCAGCCTGTTCTCAGTAAGCGTCCCAGCATTAATTCCCTGCTACCTGCCCTTCTTCCAGTTTACAGTTGCAGTTACAGGTGAATGAATCTCTACCATATAAATACCTTTGTAGAAACAATATTGAGGCGTAATTAAAAAGCAGGCAACTGATCAGCATATCAGAAACAAACTCAGTGCCATTCAGTTAGAACTAAAAATCACACTCCACTGCCAGGTAAAATCAAGACAATTCACAAAAAACATCTAATAATAAATAATGTTCTACCTTTTAGAGACCCAACCACACATAATGTTCCCACATCATGTTACTGTAGTTCGCACCCTGTTTAAAACCTAGAGTGTGTATTGGCTGGTTTGTTTTATAACAGCAAATTAAAACATTTGGTTTGGCAGCAGCATGCATGAAAAATGAGCTCTCAATTCATCCCTCTCGCATACCTTTCATAATCGCTGGTCTCCAGCTCGCTTTCCAGGTCTTGCTTTCTCAGGCTCGTGGATAACACACATCTGGGGAGAACCCACAGCACACACAGCGTGGACCTGCGGAAGCACAGTTTGTTTTGGCTTTGGGTCACAGACGAAGCTGAACGTTCGGATCATTACATTTACATTAAAGGTTTCAAGGGCTTTTTCCATTATGCTGAAAGAGTCATTAGTTCCTTTAGATTTAAGTCCTTTAGCAGGTTGTTCCGAGGTTGTTTCATGAGATCTAATCTAATGAGATCTAATTGAGACCATTTAAGACAATGTGATCTAATGAAGGATTGAGGCATTTAGCTGAATCAGTGGGCTCCCAGGAGATAGCAATACTATCAAAAAAGGTATTTTTCTCTCAACCATAAAAATACGCCTGAATGTTTTAAACTCTGAAATAATGTAGTAACTGTACGGTATATAAGAGCTAAAGACCCTCAACGGTGGCCTTACTGTGTTCCAAGATAATTGTCTCATACCCAATACTTCAGTCAGGATACTTTGGTGTAGTACACTGTGTATACTATGGACTTGCTTGCGTAGTGTGTGAATAGTAGGGCAGTAGGGTGTCTCTCAATTCAGGGGCCGCATCCTTCGAAGGCTACATTCTAAGACCTAATGCCGTCATAGCGGTGCGACTAGGCTGTTCCATTTCTAAGCCTCCTTCAAATGCTGCCGAGAAATGCCGTCTTCTTTTCCCAGGCCGCAAAGGATCCAACGGGTGGCTCACCGGCCAGGCTGGTAACGTCTCGCTCTGCGGTTTGCTGTTCGACCTGTGCCTTCGCTCTCTCCCTGCCCGTCTACCTGGTCTCCGACTCTCTGCTGCCCACGTCTGTCTGTCTGTGCTGTCGTCCTGTGGGCCTGGTTTCCGACGTCCTGCTGGTTGGTCCTGCCCCCTTTTGGTACCTTAGCCCTGAAGCCCCAGTCCCCTAGTCCACCTTTTGCCTGCCAGATAAGGACAGGCTTGTCCCCAGACGGACATCTGACCAGGACCATATGTCTCAAGGCGATAATAAGATGCCGTTTAAACAGTAATCTCCCTCCTTGATCTCTTTCACAATCTTCTCAGTTTTATGATGGGTTAAAACACTGCATTTTCAGTTTGGTTTAATATAAGAATACACTTTCTAAATGTAGCTATATATCAGAAAGTCTTTAGGAATACATTTTCCAACTCTAAAAAAAATATGAGAACATTCTTAGAAATACTAAATGATTATGAACAATCTTCCAACTTCCTTGTTTCTTGTTGTGCAGGCATGAGAACATCACAGTAAACTGTAGAGGCGCGTACCGTAATGGGATATTTTCACAGCATAAACGTTACATATTTCAAAATGTGTTCGGTGAGTTACACCGAGTTTTTGGTTGGACCTGTTGTCTCTGGTCATGGTGGCTTTTTGCCATCTCTACTAGCGAGCTTGTCATTATCGTAACATGGCAATATTGAGGTCACAGCGACAGCCCTACTTAAAATTAACTAAATTAGAACGCGTTCTCTCTTGGTGAAACATTTGAGTTCTCTGCCCACTCTGAGAGATGTAGCGCGTTTGATAAGGGTTGGCAAGCGGAAAGATGAAACGTCTCGAAAGACAGATTGAGTCCTCCTGAATTCTGGCCACGCAGCCTTGTCACCTGCCACCAGATAGATAGGTGCATTACTGCTGTAAACCCAACACAAAGATAACACAGAGCTTTCAGCAACAACCGAGAAAGTCTTCAATCATGACCACTCCAATAGAAAATAACCCATCTCTTTCAGGCCTCCCTTCATGTCCAAATCCATTTAAACTACCGGAGGGCCATGATAGTTTGTTCAGCAAATACAACTTCGAGTAAAAGAGGGTTGTTGAGGTCTTAGAGAGGGGGTGAAGGTCATTTTGAGTGAGTGGTGGCAGGGCTGTTTGATGCCGACACTAAATTGTTTAATAATTTGATTGTTCTGTTGAGCGCTCCATCCCTCCACAGAGAAATGAAAAAGTGCTTACGTCGTGAAGTAATTGTTTGTTAGCAGCCCACAAATAAGTAGCTGTGCAGTTTGTTCTTGTCATCACCTTGAACATACACAACCAAATGGTTGATGGTAACATATACAACAAGATTTGCAATGCTTGTACAATGAATCCCAAATGCTTTCATCTAAATGTTGTCAAATTGTAACAAATCATCAAAAGGGGAGATCTACTGTCTGGTCTCGTCTCTCATGCATAAACATGAAGGACGAAAGCATTAAAATTGGAGGATTTGCCAAGTAATTTCCCAACAGCTGTGAACACGGAGGCAGGAAGGCTTTTTTTTTTGTTGGTGCAGGAACTCATCTCAGCTCTTCCTTCCATGAATATCGAACAGGACTTATTGGCCTCCTCGCTGTGCAAATCCTCCAAACCTACACTTTGATACGGCGACACCTTTTATCACCACAGTCGCCGACGACGTCGACGGAGGCGTACAAGTGACTCCCCTCCTCCCTCTACATAAATACTGTGTGTGAGCGGGAATATTTGTCTCTCTGTTTAATGTGTGCGCTGTGAAATACCTACAGCAGAGAGCTGTGTTTACGCGTCTCACTGCATTTGCTGCAGTGCATATATGACTTGCTTGCTAGGGTATCAGAATGTATATACTGTATGTATGTATGTATGTATGTATGTATGTATGTTACTGTGTGTGCGCACAAGTGTGTGTATTGTGCAGAGATTTGGAGGATGAAATAAGTGGACTATGGTATTTAGTGTTTAGTGCATATGATAACTTTTTAAATGGTTCATTGCTATTGGTCTTACCATGCCCCAGAAAAACACACGCAATGAAACTCACTGGGTGTGCTTATCTGAGAAGCTCTGTACTAGATACATCAGGAAGAGAGCTGCTATGATAACAGAGCAGAAAGCAAAATAAACAAACTCATTCATTATTAATTTATTAAAAGGTCTGCTAAAAAATGACAACTTACAAAAACGAGTTGTATTTCACCACCAGTGGCCGCCAATATGCCAATCATCCTACAGTTACATCCTACATTACAGACATCCTAAAGCCCCTTGAATGTTTGTTTCTGATGTGCTTCGCTCCACTCACTACCGCTCTGCTGTATATGAGTGTGTGGTTTTTTTTCTGCCAGCTCAGTAGTGAAGAAGATGCCTTCAGCAAATCCCCGCCGCCCCCCCCCCCCAAACACTCACACACACCAAAAATATTCAGAATATTCTTCCATGCCTGCCAGTTCCCCAAGTTTGAACCACAAAAAAAAGGGGAAGGGCTGTCATTCGCCTGTGTTTGAGGCACATGGAACCCTGCTGCCATGGGCCCCATGAGGGCTCCAGACTTGCATGTGCCTGTGTGGGCCCACACATCATTGCACTGACACACACGCACCAGCGCACGCACACGAACGCGTGCAATGCATTCTGGTCCTTTCACCACACGCCACTCACTCATGCACTCATGCCCGTGAGATAGCTGCTTGGCAGAGGAAGAAAGGCAACAGACAGATTCTAGAGGCTATAAATCCATCAAACGGCAACGCATTCTGCAGAAAATCCCAGCCCCTGGATACTGTGCCTCACTGAATGATCACAGATAACCATAGATGGGTTCCAACATGATGTTGCTGTAGAAAAGAAAAACCTTATTCATGACCAAAAAAAGAAGAAGAAACACTGTTGGCACTGTCAGAGATGTTACTGATTTGTAAGGAATAGTCTTAAGATAGATTGCCACTTCACTATTATTTCTCTTTTCGCTGCCTCTACATGCCTATTACTGGAGATGGGACAATGTTTCAATGACTGTGATGCCTCATTTTGAATTAAAATCTGCATACAGTGAGGACATACTGTAGTGAGATTAATTGAATGAGAAACAATGAATTGTAAAAGACACATGTGCCAGAGAAACCCACTTACGGGAATGGTTTCATTTGGGTTTCATTTTGAAGAATGCCTTGATGCCATGCCTTGGTGTATTTATATATTGAATGCAGTTTATTCATGTGCAAGTGTGTCTCTGGTGTGAGCGAAGATTAGGATTACTTCAAAAGTGAGCTGTTAGACTGCTGCACCCCGGTGACCCTGGAAATGAATAAATTGGTTAAAGAAAAGTGATGGATAGAGTGCTTCATATGATATAGCCATAAAATATATTTTTGCTACAACTACTCGACAACGTAACAGATTGTTATTTAAATCAGTCACAATTTAAAAAATTTAATACAAAAAAAAAATTAAAAAAATCACTCAAACACATGCGTTTGAATATCCAGCCAATGTGGTCAATAAGACATCAAGGCATTGGGGGTGATTTAATCTGTGAAAACTACTTTCCAGATTAAAGCGAGCCTGTGGCAGCCAAGGACACAAGTGTAAAACCTGTGTCAAACGTCTTTGGTAGGCCTGGGAGTAGCCCAGAATTTGGACATCTTGACCTTGACCTTGAACCCCTTTCCTCTAGTCCAGCTAGCTACTTTAGTGTTTGCCAACGAAAATAATTGCAAAATCAATGTAATTTAACGTGCAACAGTGTAGGGTTATGACATGAGGGGATTTGAGAGCAAAGCTGTTAGATGTGCCCTCACCCTCTCTCTATAGGCCTATGCCTTTCTTTCACAAGCATTTAACTCTGTGTAACCACACACACACTTTAGATAATGACAATGAAGAAAAGCCCTGCGCATACCCCAGCTGTTAACACCACCCACGAGATAACATTGACGGAAAACAATAAAACTGGCTGTCCTTGAACAGGGGGAAAAAGACAAAAAACACAAATCACAACAACAGTAAGTGCAAACAGCCCTGGGTAATTAATTAAGAGTGTTCAGTTGTAGTCACGTCCTAATACAAAGCAGCACCATGCTAAGTAGTAGCGAAGGGAATGCAAATTAGGTTTGACTCTTAACCTGCAACGTGTATTATTTAATACTCATTCTACACACTGATCTCTCTATGTGAGCAAGGGGCAGGATAGTCTAGTGGTCTAGGTGTTGGACTCCCAGCCAGAAGGTCATGGATTCAAGCCCCAGGGTTGGCCTACCTGTAAGCATCCTTGAGTAAGATGCCTAACCCCTATCTGCTCCATGTAATAGCAGCATGTAATTGTAAGTCGCTTTGGATAAAAGCGTCTGCTAAATGACCTAATTGTAATTGTCTATGTGAGCTGCAATAGGTTTAGTGACGGGAAAAGTCCGCACCGCTGATTTCGAACTCGCAGAACAATCATAAATCACGTGGGATTAAATGGGTAGACTACAACGGCACCCATGGATGTTAATAATGTAAAACAAGAACAGTGTATGAATATTCATACACACTATGATAGAGCTAGGTGAGGCTTTATGAGCTGGCTTATATAGCCACCCTTAGCAGACAGCTCATTCCAAAAAGCTATTCATTATTTGAAGGTATTATTTTGTACTCATCTGTAAATTGCTAAGTGGTTTTCAGTCTCAAGTCAAACAGGTTAGGCTGACTGAGACTGCTTGACAGTTTTATCAAGTTCTCATTTGCTTTCCTGACTGATCACTGATATATTAATAGTTAAAAATCACTGCAAAAAATATAAACAAATGTGTCATGGGCAAATTCCATATACGCAAGAAAGATTAATGCTTTTAACAAACATAGGTATCAGGATGTTCTTAGAGTAGGCCTACAAAGTAGCAGCCTCATAGTTCGGCTCTGATGCCTCTATATAAAGCACGGAAGGATATTAAAACGTAAAGAGACGTTTTACAGCAGGCGAGACCAATGGATTATTGTTTTCTTAGCCCATGTTGTCACATGTTTGATCAAAGAAGATGACGTTCTCTCTCTCTCTCTCATGCATATTGGATGACGTTTTCTGTTGCATTGCAGCCCTGTGAGCTTATTTCTTCCTGACCACAAAATATTACGATACCCGTTGAGAATAAACCTAAATTGAATAACTGAGATCCATTATTTCCCTCATGAGATCAAGTTCATGAGATGCGTGTGATTCGCACTAATCGAATCATTAGATCCCATATAATACAATCTAATGAAATCACATGGTGCAGCCTCAGGGTTAGACACCACGCAACTATGAAGGGTGTGTATCGGTAATTCTGACAGAATCACCTCCATCCGCCCGCACAGTGTGTAGGCACGACGTGAGAGGCATATAAAGCGGTAGAGGGCCACGTGTCAAGGAGACCGGTAGGAGCCACAGTACTCATGTCCTGTACGCCACACGCGTAGCGGCGACAGGAATAGCGTTCGAATTTTAAATGTGGAAGACGCACGTGTGTTAGAGCCTCTCCTCGCTCTACTGTTTCATAGCACATCCTGTCCTTTCCCTTTAAGCGTCGTGTCCCGTTGTCTTATAGTGTGGTCCTACTGCAATACTCTGCCAGGCAACGTTACTTTTAAAATACATTTAGTGCACTTAAAAGGTTAGCCTAACTGTAACATTTAGACTGTTGTACTAATATTAAAATCAACAGAATGTGCATTTGTTATGCCCACCTGCTAATAGAAAAATAATCATTTTTGAAATAGGCCTGCCATTAAAATACTGCAGGATTATTTTATTAATTTTAATAAAATGTATCAATTTGGATTAGTAATAGTGAATGAAGGGTTACAACCTTTGCCGGGCAGCGATCATATTTATAGAGGGCAAGTGTCACTCCAGATTAGTGTCATTTGCTGCCCTCTGCTGGAGACAGTTGCTTGTAGATTTTGTAGATTAAATTTACAAAAATAATATGGAGCTCATTGATTACTACATTTTGAGTGTACTTTAGCCTTTAATACTTTAGCCTTGTGTACGGTGTTTAATTACCTATTTTAAAGCTTATAACCAAGCCACTTAGCTCAGTGTCTATTGAGCTACAGCTAGCTTTTGAAGGTCATCTGACAGAAGCTAGGGGTTGGAGGGGCCACTATCCAGGCTTTCTGTAGAGCGCTATTTAGCTAGCCAGCTAGGTCTCCAGCACCCGCTGTAGGTATCAGTTGTGGGTGCACGAAGCAAAGGAAGTCTTCCTACAGAAGTCATCCGGAGGAAACAGTCCTGGCAGGCTAAGTATTCCACTGTTATGTGTTGGCTCCCCACTCCCGTACTAACAACATTCTCAACCTCGCCATAGAAATCCATCCCATCTGCTGCACCCACTCCGTTCGTCTGCCTCGGGCCTAGACGTGGCCAGAGAACTCTGGAACTGCCAGTCGGCAGTCAAGTGGTTGGGACGGGACTGCTCATGTCTTCTAAGTGGGCCTATTGTGTCCTCCCCCTTTCCCACCTGTCCATGTCTTCTTTTGAATTCCACGCGGTGTCTGTTATTCGTCCTGTTAAACTTACAATCGTCGTCGTCTTCCGGCCCACAGGCCAACTCAGAGACTTCCAAGATGAGATGGATGTCCTCTTGAGCTCCTTCCCTGAGGATGGGATGCCGCTCACGCTTCTAGGTGACTTCAACAAAGAATATACGCAGGCCAGCCTTCGCTCCCCCACGTGCATCAATGAGCCTTGGCTGCCCATGACCCTGTCGCCGGTTCACCCTTCCTTGGACCACTTTTGATAGGTACTGGCCACTGCAGACTGGGAACACCCCACAAGAGCTGCAGTTTTGGAGATGCTCTGACCCAATTGTCTAGCCATCATAATTTGGCCCTTGTCAAAGGCACTCAAAACCTTGCGCTTGCCCAATTTTCCTGCTTCGAACACATCAAAATGTTCACTTGCTGCCTAATATATCCCACCCACTGACAGGTGCCATGATAACGACATTATCAGTGTTATTCACTTCACCTGTCATAGGAATAATTTTTAGCTCTATTGTGCCATTCTAACAAACCACATCAGCAGTATCCGCTCTCTCTCTCTCTAACAGATGAAATTAAACTAAATAGGAAGTAAAGGTGAATTAATATATTTTTTTAGCAGCATCATGAATGTTTTAACACTGCTGAAGTAAGGCACACACCTAAGATAGTGTGCTGCTGTAAGGGCGGGCGCAGTCATACTGTTACTTTGAGAGCTGCAGCAGTGAACGGTAAACTAGGAGTTTCCCAAAAAACACAGAGAAAAGGATGTAGTAAAACTTTTACAGGACGAAGCTCGTCTAAATTATAAGTTATCTGTGCCGATGCCGTGCCAACTAATCTGAAGTGCTCCATACGACACTGACTGCAATAAATAGAACAAATCACAACCAACCCTCGGCAAACAAATAAAAATGATCTGCTAGACTGCCTCAACTTAACAAACCGTCCCCAATACGTCCGATGCCATCAGATCTCACATTAGCGCTGTAAAAACTTTCACTCACCCGAGTGGATGCTTGCTTCTTGGTCTCTAATATGTTACATCTCTCCGAATGAATCCAACACAAAGGTTTATCCATCACAATGTCCATCATCAACACCCAACGTTTTAGCCTAATGCAAAACCAAATGTAAATCCAAAAACGTCCTGATCGATCCGTGTCAGTCATCCATATTCGAAACAAGCCGCATGCATCATAATATCCGACAGCTGTGTGTGATAATATGATTTAGAGACATTAATACAAACTTTTACTTGACTTTACTGTAGCATGGAAAATTGCATTGTTGCACATTGTTGCCAGGAAATCTCTGTCACTGAAAATATCTGAGGCATTAGGGTAAATTAATCCAAACACTGCTTTTTCTGTAATATTTCACGTTACTCCGTTCATATAATAATCTAATACTGACCCCTAGTGGGCCTGCGAAATAAACCCACCTCACAATCTCCCTTGTTCATTCGGAACGCAGCCTGGTTCAGTGGTGGTCAAAACACTATCATAAAAGTGACGTGCAGTTTCCTGATTATATTATTTACCATTTACGGTATCTTTAAATATGGTTAAAAGCACATTATATTTTGTTGTTTTAGTTCTGTTCTAATAAAGACAATGCTGCGCATAGGCCTACTGCACAAAGTGCTTTTAACTTTTACTATCCTCAAAGTAATTTGAATGTGTTTTATTTGAATACTGTGATGTCAGACCATACTGTAGAAATATTATACAATCTAGATGACAAATTAATTAAAATGACTAGCATAGCAGCAAATCTAGACATGATGTTGTACAGTAGGATGGTCTGTATTGCAGAATCAGACCACATGGGTTATAGCTCACTGACTGTAACCCCCATAATGTGGGTTTGCATAATTAGGCATTACAATTGCGATTTTAAAATTTTAAAATTAAACTATAAAACTATAAAAATTAAAGGAACTGGGAATACACAAATCTTGGAACATTACTGAAATTCATCTTACATAAAAATGCATCATCATAACTGTAGAATAATTTACACTACTCATCTGTATCATAAAACAGACCACCAGTACAAGCCAGTATACATGTGCACTCATTATGTGATACCCAGCTCGTCGCTGTAATGCCTCACTATCACTCTCACTTAATCAATGTTTAACTAGTGTCTAGCTTTGGATAACACAGGAACCAGCACTGTACCTGTATCAGGTTGCAATATCCAAATAAGCAACATGGGTTACCTTTTAGATATGTGGGTTTAGGAGTAGAAATAGAAATACAGCACTCATGCTAAACAAGCAAGCTAAACAGTTCACTAATACTGTGATCCTTTAAGAAAGCGATCACTCAACACATTATACAGTGTAATCGTGCAGCAACACGACTAACAATTTTATGCCATATGAATACTTGCAATAGCATTGACAGTTCCTCCAATAAAGGAATTAAGAAATGAATTAAGGTAGTACTGTAGGCTTAGTTGTTTACACATCAGTATTAGTCAAGAGGTTGAATCATACATGGTAAGCAATGAAGATACAGTATAGTAGATGTAAATGTGCTTTATTTCTCCTACTTTGTAAGAGGCTGCTGCTTGACTGGCAAAACGACAACACATTGTGCCTTACAGCACTTCATGTACTAAATCGTTGATTCATGTAAGTCAGGGCTATGCTGATACGTACATCTGCAGATTTATTGAAGAATGCTTGTACGTACATCTGCAGATTTATTGAAGAATGCTTGTAAACAAAAGTCCAGGTCTTGTGCAAGAGGCATGAAACTAAATATTGCATTACAAAAATATTGTATCACGAGCCTCAATACAGCCCCTAATTAATACTTAAATGATAACATATTTTGGTTTAGAATTTAAATGTTTTCAGAAATCAAACCTTGTACTCGTACCGCATCTTGTACATTTACCAAGGCAGGATGATTTCAAATTCTCTTACCGTTTTCAAACTAGGCTCAGTACCAGTAATTAGATCACATAATGCCTTATTTCAAAATACAGTATCTTGTCCATCTTCATATTTAAAAAAATGTAAATAAAAAAAAATAAAAATAAAAGGTTTCTATAACTCTTGCAGTAGACACAATCAAGCGCGAGTAAGAAACACTGTACTGTAATTTGCCACTTATTACATAGTTTGTAGTATAACAAAGACATTTCCCTTTAAAAAGAGAGAACGACTAACCATGATACAAAACCCTTTAGCAAACTGCTACAAATCTAATAAACATCCAATGTCCAGTATCTTTAAAAAGCAGTTGTGGCCTAAACTCCCCAAAAGCGTAACAGTAAAAATGTGATTTCACTTGTTGTTCTCTTTGTCAAAAGCCCTTGTCAATTTGTTATTGACATTCAAATACATGTTAAATTGGAAATTAGTTTGGTCTATACTCAAATAGCCCAAATTTGGACCTACAGCTTGTCAAATCACCTGACTACATTTTACTTTCTTTTACAATGTCTGGGATGATCACCTTCATTCAGAAGTTTATTTGGGTTGTAAATACAGTGCAACATGTCAATGTACTTGTCTTGGAGGAGTATGTTTGTAGAACATACTGTATGCTAGCCTATGAGTCGCAAATTAAATTTCATAAATATTTCATACTGAAATAACTCGCGCTGCCTGCCTTGTGATCTGAGAAGTACTGACGTTTACGACAAAGTCTCAGACTTTCAGGCTGCAAAATGAGAGTTTACTCAGGCATAAATCAGGACAAGGAGTCCAAATATGGAAAATGGTCAGATAAAAATAAGATTTCCTCAACTTGGAACCTGAGCAGAGGGACCAGGTTTATATATAAAACTCTGTGGTTCCATGCACCTCGCCTCTGCAGTGGTCAGCTAATTCCAAACTCTTTTCTTTACACAACTGAACTCTCCTTCTATAAGCAAAGAAACCTCAACAAATGAGAGGAGGACTTAAGCTAAACAAAATACAGAAGTACATAATAACATTCTTTACATTCTTGTCATTCTTTACACTGGCTAAGTGTGTCTTGGTGACATTGCCATCCTTGCTTCACAAGATGTACTAGGCCAGAAATGTCTGATTTCTGATGCATTTACCTCCAATTTTACAACACGGACAAAACACTTTCTTTTCAACTGACAATGGAAAACCTTGAACTCAGAAGAGAAAGACCACAAATAATCACAACAGCACCATTCTGTGCTCTCTGTATAGTGCATTGCGTCGTTTTCCTGGGGTTAGGTACCATGGCAGTATCCCCAAATGGCTTAATTTAGAGTGCTGTTCAGAGGTGTTGGGATCCTTGTGGGCCTGCGGCCAAATCAGAGGCCCAATATACTTGATGTGCTCACAGCACTCCAGAGGGACGTAGCAGGAAGGCGCCGTCATATTCCATCACGTCAGTACTTATTAATCCCAAAGATCCTCACACCGTGCAGCTGGGGCAACTTGGGAATGACCACCGTAAGTAAAGAGACCGTGTTGACCACAAAATGGACCCGGTCATACTTGGTGTAGAAACTGGTCAAAATATAACTGTGGGGAAAAAGAAAAAGGGGTGTGAATGAATTATCAATACATTATTCAAACTCTGGATGAAAACTATCCCCTTTAGGCTTTGCACATACTTTGCCTGGCTGTGGTGAAGGAGATGAAATCAATTTGGGACAACACATGGCTCAGCGAGGAATAGTAAGGATGCTTAGAAGCCATTTTATAGAAACCCAGGAGCTAATTTAGAAAAGGCATTTCCTAAAATGCCACAGGTTTCCTGTAAAGACTGAAACCAACTCCTATACAATTGTTAAACATACCCTAAAGTATGGGTTAACCCTAACCCTATGTGTAAAAGTGACATATTCTGTCTTTGGTAACTGCACTCAAAATGCTGTCAGACAGATGTGCCAAGACTTGCACAATCTAAGTGTTCCAACTTGCCAACAAGTAAAACATTGCAACATCAAAAAATATTTATATAACTAAAAACAGGATGCTGCATCACTGAAAGCCTGTCCTTTAAACCCAACCAGAGGACTGGTCAGTAAACACTAACTCAAGTTCACCCACTGGGAAAGAGTGACAAAGAGAATCTATACTGAGCCATTCCTATGTTGGATTGTTGTGAACTAAAAAATAAAGTTATAAAGGCCCTCAAGAGGACATTAACAGATACGTAGCTTTGCGAGGTTCAGGCTAAACCTGTTGAGCTTGACTCATTACTCTGTTCAGGAATGAGGAAAAAGGTATCATGGGAATTTTAAAAACTAGCGAGACTTTGTTGGACATGTTGCACAAGGTAAATGGAATTTGGCCGTTTTGCGTGAATGTAATCACACACAAACACAGTGACAAACCTGGAATCTAGAAATATAACTTTTCTCAAATTGTCACAGGTTCCAGTTTGAATCCATATTCTAATTAGATTATTAATGACTTTAATTAATTATTAAAAGCACTAATGATTGTCAGAGAACACTGAAATCCAAACAGCTCATAACAGCCCTAATCATAAAGCGGATATAGCAAACAGCAAGGGTTGTCGCCAACCTACCTGACAACCTGCTGTGTCAGCCTATAAGCTAAAGGAACACACCCTAACCCTGGGTACATAGTTGAAGCAAAGGAACTGGCCGTCGAGGGTCACTTACAGGACTATGGGGGTGATGGTGAGGAACTTCCGCGAGGCAGTGAACTGCACGCCGTTGTCCATTTGCTCCCAGTGCGTGAGGAGGCGAGCCTTGCCCTGGTCCGGGGTCTCAAAAGGGGTCCCTTTCACGGTGTGGAGGAGGAGATACATGCACTGCAACAGACAGGCCACGCAGTCAGAGCACATCCCTGGTCATATCAACGCAAGGTTAACAAGTGAATAGTGGCTTATTCACATGTGCTAGGAAATATAACCCATCAAAACCGATTAAAGGGTTAAAAAGAGGATTCTTGCCATGGCTACAAGTTCCAAGAAACCCTACTTTTTGTGAGAGAGAGAGAGGGGGTGAGAGGGGACCAACCAGGTTGTGGATGAGGTTGGTGAGGGTCCAGACCACGGGGACGGTGGCGAAGGGAATGCTGAGCAGGATGACATGCAGGAGGCCGATGCCCAGGATGTAGGAAAGCCATATTCCCCTGCTGTTCATCACCCGGGTGTTGGGGTTCACCTCACTGTGTGCCGTGCCCACGTTCATGACGCTTGACTGCTGTCTACTGCAAGAGGTCCGTGAAATTAAGTTCTTAATATAGCTCAACAGTGCAGAGAACGACCCGACTCAGGTGGAAATATCACTACGCTAACAAACTGCAGGCCGGGATATGCACAGAAAGGCAAATAACAGACTAAGATTACCGGTTATATAATAGTTTACTTTATTGCTCGCCAACGAAAGTGTGTAAGCCTTTTAAAGGAATAACATGACTGTTTGCCCATGCACCCTACATGTGACCCTATTTTGTGGTGATCAATAAACTAATGGAAATGATTAAATTACTTCCAACTCTGCATGTGGCTATGACCAGGTTACATAAGTGACCTTTGATGTGAAACATGCCAACTCAACTGATGACGAGGGCAAACAGTGCAATATTATTTCTACGATTAACAACATGCGGCAAAACCTCGAAACTAAATTAAAAAGTGCATTTTCTACAAGTGGGCTATTCATCCAGAGTTCCAAATAAGTCATGTAACATGAGGATATTACTCGCTATGTAAATAAAACACTCAAAAGAGAAAAATGGCTTCAACTCCGACCTGTATTGACACTGGTCCGTTATCAGTCCCTCTTACCGATGGCCTCAGTTATTTAACTACTACTAAAGATGCAAGTCTACGATGATATGATTATTCATCCACTGCCGTCGGTTTTGCTCCAAACCTGATAATAAATGCGCTTCTCTGCTCACAAGCGGACAAACCAGCAAAGCATTTCCACTTTTCGTTCGTCTTCTTGCAAACAGCTGGTGACAACACAGCACAATTCATGATAAAAAAAAAAAAACGTCATAATTTTCAGAACGCCACATTTAGGTGGAACTTTACTCATCGTTATTGGTTCTGATTGGTTCGCTTTCATCACGTGGATTAAATAAGCCAATCACACGAGTGTGTGTTGAAAATGCATTAAAAACGCCCCCTTAAGCGTCACGGTTGTGGGAGGGGGAAGAGTAAGCGGGCATGAGGATTTTGCGCGCACACAAGACACGCGCTACTTGAGAGTATTAACATAACGGAGTATGTCACTCATTGCTCACCTTATGCAATAAATTACAATTAAACCTAATCAAATCTAGCCTCTACTTTACAACTGCACATATAACAGCACATGTGTTCGAATTCATTAAACCAGCATGCTGGCTCTGACATAACTTTGGTTATCATTTGATATCTTTGTATAGGGGCCCTTGACTGTTGTAGCTATAGTGAGGGGACCTTGCTGGAGGCAGTGAAAATAACTGACTGGTTAGATGCCACAGTCTCAAAATCAAAGAAGATCAACAGTGTCATGTTCTATATCCCAGATAAGTTAATATACTAATTTAGTCCTACAGCCCTAGGCCAAAGGGTCAACTATGTTCTATTTACATCCAAGGTTACGTGATACCCACTGTTTCTAAGGGAGCTCCTGTGACGGGGGGCATCAAACAGGTCTGGCCAGCTGACAAGGCATTCTCTCATACTCACAGCCGTGGGTGCTATAGCTACGTTAGCATTGTAAACCTAGAACTCTCCTCACATGTGAGTATGGAGGACAATGCTCTGAGATCACTGCTGGCATTGCAAACAATAGCAGAAGACATCACACTATCACACTGATGAAATACACCTCTGGACAGAAGCATAAGATTATGATGAAACGTCAAACCAGCCAAATGAAGTCATCATGAGACCATGTGTAACACTCCTGAGAAAGATGCCTGAATGCTGACTAAATTATCAAAACTTTCTCTATTTAAATTGACTTACAGTACACGTTCCCTAATGGGAATTGGAATGTGGTAAAATGAAGTCGGGATGAGATTAACACTTGACACACTAAATACTGTTTGTATAATCAATTAAAAAATTTAGGGTTAGGTTAAACTATATTTTGTTTTGTGTTTTTAGAATACATTTTTAGTTGCTTATACATTGTATTTTTCAAATTAAACATCATAATCCTGAATAGTGTACTTTTTAATCCATGGATGATTTTTTAAATGAAACTGTATCAGTTTCTCAACCCACAGGGCATTTCTTTCAAGTTTTATTGCACAACAGCAGCCTAAAAAATTCTTCACCACTTAGCCAAGTGGGCTGGAAATCAGATCTCTGCCCTGAGACAAGTATTTCTGACTACAATAAAATCGAAACTTCAAAGTCCTGAGGTCTTCCCCATGTCTTCAAAACAACATATGCAATAGATGTTTAGATGCATTCTTTAGTAGCCTACTACATTTCGATACACTTTAACTATTGCCTCCAGGTTGTCTGACAGAGACTTTCAGAAGTAATATGATTCATTTAAAAAGGACTCGTGCCTGTAATAAAAACTTTTAATTATGAGATATATTTCATGCTTAGTACTGTATATCGTGTACAGTATTCCTCTATAACTGTCTTTGGCTGCCGGTCTTAGCAATTACAAAATGGTACCTTTTTTAATCAGCTATATAAAAAAAGAACATTGTCTTGTAACATTACATAGTTGTATTGTTTATTTGGAGACGGAAAGAGTTGCTGTTAAGACTAAATTCCAAACTATAGTCTTGTTTATAAAGTTGATTTATTAAAACAAGAGATGCAGAAAGACAGGGCAGAGGGAATTTCAACAAAAGTAACACCCTCTAGCTACAAAGATTACATTGCCTCGTAATTTTTTTTTATGTCAGTGACTCTTCCATTAGCAAACCAATTACTAAACAAATTACATTAATTGACCCGTGAATGCATTTTATCTTCTCTTTCTGAATTGAATTTTACTCTTTTTACTCTCCGATTCTCATAGCTGTGTTTTCTCATACCCATTCACATGAAGTGAAAAGACTGACAAACAAAGGACAAACAAAGCACGACTCATGAAGTCATCCTTATGTTACTGTCTTGTCACAGGCTGCTTACAGCATTGTGCTCTCTACATTATCTTTATGCGTAAAACTTCTGATTTTGACTCCCAACCAGTAGATGTCACTATCAACACATTTACAGATTACAGTATTACCCTGAGGGCCTGTGCTGAGATACACCTGCAGTGATGAAACCCTTAAATAATATTAGTTCTCACTGGGTATCTCATTATTTAGGGTTTGGTCAGTTATAACTAGGAAAAAGGTTTCCATTTGACATTAAATCACACCGATAGATAATAATGGTATAATAAAAGTTCAGCTATTCTCCTAGAAAAATATATAAGCTTAGTTAGCCCGAATAGTTCTGTCCTGGAATTTTAAACTTTAAAACGTCTCATTTAATTTAACTTGTAATTTGCTTTATTGATACATGTTTAAATAAATACTGGCCACTCATATTTGCCAGGAACGACATACTATACACAAAAGCAACGATGCTTGAGTACAATATCTGCAACTAATTCCTTTTCACCATAAGATACAGAGACTGCAATTGATTTTTATATTTAAAAATAAAATAAAAACAATAATAATAAATAATTGTAATAATTGCACAGTGTCGCTTTGTCTATTGTGTTTAAAATGTTAAATGTTAATTTCTTCAAATTCAACAGAAGTAGTGGATGAAAGCAAAATGGCATGGACCTAGCATGTGGCGCTGCTGAGTGCTAGGCTAGCAAACTAACCCTCTTAGAAGAGCTCTCTCCTTTAGGTGAGTGGGACTTGTGACCCAGGCAGACTTGGATGATAGCCTCACTGGAAAAGGCTGACGCAGGGAGTCCATTATTGCCCCTGGAGGAAGCTGAGGATTAGAACACCAAAGAATTTCAATAAAAGAAGTGTCTGTTTGGGGGGGGGGGGGCGGGGAGGGACAGAAGGGTAGGGGTGATTGGGGGCTCGCTTATTGTCCCAAACAGTGATTGAGAGCAAGAGGAGGGGAGTGGGAGGCAATGTGTTTGCAGCCCCTTCTGAAGAAGGTGCTTATTAGGGGGGATGGATAAGGAGCGCGAAAGGGGTGCGGTGGGGGTGGGTGGCTGTTGACTCTTCATCTTGTGTGAACAAAGTCTCTGGCACACATAGCCCTCTTCTCTCTCTCTCTCTCTCTGTCCTGGACCCCCTTGTTTACGAGTGCCATGAATACTGGCCCACAACTTGGGGACCCCCGCCGGCTCCAACCTGCATCAGCGCGCATTGTGGGGCTTAAGTGTCCTTTAATTAGGCCGCCCCAGTGTCCGGCTGGAGACTGCCGAGGGTTTAGACTCTCCCCTGTGGGACAGTGTGCTGAGCACCTCACGCGCACACACACACCAATGCAGCTTTGCTCCCATTGCCAGAGCATGAAGTGTTTGCTGCTCTAATGAAAAAGGTTTTGCTCTGTGGAAGAGTTCTTGTCGCCTTTGTCTCCGGGCTTACAAAGTCCTGACAAAGGGTTTGATATTATCCTAAACCCAGTCCCATTTCCAGGACAAATTAACAAGGAATGGCCGCCGTGGGTTGAGACTGTAGTCTTCAGACCAACTGCCAAAATTCTCCAGACAGATCACGGCAGTAAGCATTGTGCGTTTCTTGTCCAGACAGAACTCACCCCGTGCCAGATTGTTGTATTATTACCGGCGATGAGAGACACAAAAAAAGAATGGAGGGTATAGTGGCAATCTGCTTAGTGACATGTAACCGAGAGGCTTCCGCCTCGCAAAATTATGTAGAAGAGCTTGATTTCATGCAAAAATATGTAAAGGAGCATGAATCCTCACAAACTCGCTGTTACACACACACGCACACACACACACACACACACACACACACACACACACACACACACACAGCTTTGTCATTGTGATGGAGCACATTTCATTATCATAACAGGGGAAGACACAGGACCCCATGTATGAGGGGGAGGTGGGCAAGGGGCATTGAGAATTTGCTGAACTGCTCCAGCAAAATGAGTAATTTCTGGAAAGGCCCATTGTGTCAAAGGCTTACTGGGCTCTGAAAGGAAGAGGCAGAGGAAGGATGGGAAAAAAATGGGAGCGCGTGAAATAAAGGAAGAGAAAGATGGTAAGAATGAGAGACAGAAAGAAGTGAAGAAAGAAAGGAGAAAAAAAAGACGTGTGTTGAGAGGAGGAGGAGGAGGGCGGGATTGGGCGTGTTCAGAAACATTTTTTGCAAAAGCCCAGCGTGTGTGTAGATACCCTCCTAATCCTAGTTTTATTGGCTGCCTGTGTCCGGCCATGCTGGTCGGATTGAGTGGAGAGGGGCGGGGGGGGGGGGGGTCAAACACATTTGCACCATTTTTGCCATACCGATATAAGGCCGTAGAAAAAAAACCAGACCGGGTTAAGGCATTTT